>ML436467.1:0-45339 GCA_005239525.1 Nicotiana knightiana
AGACTTTCTCCCCTGTAGTCAAGTTGACCACCGTCAAGTGTCTTTTGTCTGTAGCTACTAAAAAAAATTGAAAGTCTCAGCTTGATGTCAATAATGCATTTCTACATGGGGATTTGGATGAAGAAGTTTTTATGAAGATCCCTCCAGGGTTGTCTGTTACAGCATCTACTTCTGTGCCTTCTTCCTCCTTGGCTTGCAAACTGAACAAGTCTCTATATGGTCTTAGACAGGCCTGTAACCAGTGGTATGCCAAACTCTATTCTGCTCTTCTGTGTAAAGGTATCCAGCCTAGTATCAATGATTATTCCTTGTTTAGAAAGGTTGCAGGTTCTAGTCTCACCTTAGTTGATATCTATGTTGATGATATTCTGTTGGCTGGTGATGACATTTCTTAACATGCCCTTAAACAATTTTTGGATGACCAATTCAAATCAAATATCTTGGTGAGATTCATTATTTTCTTGGGCTTGAAGTTGTTAAGCAGCCCTAAGGGTTCTTGGTTAGCCAACACGAATTCACTATGGATTTTCTCTCTGAATTTGAGTATTCTTCAGTGACTCCAGTGGTGGCTCCTTTAGACCTCATGTTAAGTTGTCAGCAAATATAGGAGAGTTACTCCCTGATCCATCTGTGTGTCAAAAATTAGTGGGGAAATTGAACTACTTGCATCATACCAGACCGGATCTTTCTTATACCGTGCAACATGTAAGTCAGTATATGTCTGCTCCTAGGATTCCTCATTTGACAGCTGCTTACCATGTCTTGAGGTACCTGGCTGGTTCCTCTGATTTGGGTGTTCTTCTTTCCAACTCTCCTTACTTCTCTTTACATGGCTATTGTGATTCTGATTGGGCTAGTTGTGCTGATAGCAGGAGATCCGTTTCTGGTTTTGTGTTGTTTTTGGGTGGCTGTCCCATTTCATGGAAGTCTAAAAAGCAGCCCACTCTTGCCTTGTCCTCTGCTGAGGCAGAGTATATGACTCTTAGGCTTCTAGTTGCTGAAATCACTTAGTTAGTCCGGTTGTTGGCTGACTTTGAGGTGGTTGATCTTCGTCCGGTTGCAGTCTATTGTGATATAAACAACCATCCATATAGCCAAAAATCCCGCTTTCCATGAAAGAACCAAGCATGTTGAGGTGGATTGCCATTTTGTTCGAAATGCCTTGGCTGATGGTTTGATTTCTTTGCATTCTATTTCCATTTCTGCTATTGCTGATGTGTTTGCTAAATCCTTGCTTGGCGTGCCAGCAGCAGACTTTTATACCCAAGCTTGGAATGGCATGCCCTTCCAGCTTGCGGAGGGGGGGGGAGTGTTGGAGCGGAAGTCAAGTGGGCCAAGCCACCTTAGTTTAGTTTTAGCTTAAGTCAGTTTTATTGTTGGCCCATTTGTGTAGCTGATAATTATTTTCATGTACCCAGCCCATTTGTTTATATAAGAGACTTTTACAATGAATCAAAAGAAGACAATACTACATAATAAAAGTACCCGATATTTCTCTTCTACAAAGGTGAATATTCTGCCATTTTCAATCTTCTTGTGTTGATCATGAATTCAATAGCTAACATGTACCGACTTGACAAATTGATACAAGTTTAAGCGACTATGAAGCCATTTTACCAAAATAAATTTTATAGGAAAATTCACTTACTCTGATTTTGACGTCTAATAGGCATGCCAAATCAGCTTTAATGCCTATGTGACTTTCCAAGTCACAACTATAGAATTTCTTTTTATATATCTGTTGGTTTTACCAGTTTTACTAGTAAGGGCTTTGGCCTACAATGAAATTAATTTGAGATAGATAAATTTAGTGTGATACTCGCTTTTAGCAGGCATTTTTAAGGGTTGTTTCGGTGGTAACTAACTGTGTATGTAGAATAAGATGAAGCAAAAATTGGAGGAAATATAGTGAGTGATGATTATTTCGAAGGAGCTGGAGGTCTTTATGTAAATGTGAAAATAGCTTCACTTGGATTATACAATGTGATTTTACAGAGAATTCATCTCAGTTGATGAATTTAAAGTAATCCACAACTTACCAATGTTCTCCATTGACTGCATGGATTAACTAAAATATCATACATCAGGGGTAAGGACTTTCTGATGTTACTTCTACTTCGATGTATTATTAGATTGCTATTGAGGTACTATTAGAGAAAAATTTGTTATTGAGTTCGTATAGATGTATAGATGATGAGAGGTATGTAATGGCTATCTTTTTTCTTTCATTGACATGAAACCGTAGTAAGAGTTGAATGAATCTTGTACAAGAAATGCATACTATAGAGTTCGTGTCTCATAGGTGTTACATCTTTCCGTATATTTCCATAGTATCTTAAGGAGAGGGGTCCTTATCCGCTTCGTGTCATTTCATGATAGTGGGTACTGGATAGAAATAGAAAAGTTACATACACACCGTCATACATTCTACTATATACATGATATTCAACATCGTATACATATATTTTCTGTTGCTTGGCCTTATGGTCAATGAGAGTTTATATTTTCCTGGCCGCTTGGTTAGTGAGAGATAGGATGTATTTCGTTTTGATGATCTAACAAACTTTTAATTAAAGAACCAGATAAAGGATCTGATCTGTAGACAGCACAACCAGTCAACTTTAACTCAAAGAATTCTGGACAGTGCACTGTTGAACTTATAAAGGAAAAGCTGAGGGATCTGATCTCTTGACAGACTCACAGACGATAGTACAGGTCAACTCTACAACTGTAAAATGATGTGGCAAAAAAGTGACTGCCTGCAACTGTACACGCTACAGTGCAGCAACAGTGCAACAGTCACTTCCCATTGGTTGTGAAGTGTACTCTCAAGATATGGGACATCCTCCTTGGAATGTGCCAAGGTCTTTAATATATTGTTTGAAGACAAACAAGAATATTCACTTGAGCAATTACTAAGAAAATTCTCTCAAGCGTTAAAGTGGTCTCTAGTATTGAAGATTCAAGTGTTTCAAGAGCAAGAAGACAACTCCACTAAGAAGGACCAGTTCCACCTTGTGTCGTGAGTGTCCTTAGTTGAGTTGTAATCTTGAATTTTGTTTTCATTGTATCCTACTCTCTTTTGTAGAAGCATCATGTTAGGAATCTCTCAACATAAATTCTTGTGTTTCTGTAGTGACTAGTGTAGTCACGAGTGAAAAGTCTTTGTAACTAGAGAGTGACAAAGTGGCTTGTAATAGTGATTACAAGTTAGTGAGTTGAAGTCTTTGTATGAAGTACATTACAAAGTGACTTGTAATAGTTTAGATTAAAAGTTAGTGAAGTTAAAATCCTAAAAGTGTAGGTCGTGGTTTTTGTCCCCTTGAGTGAAATTTTTCCACGTAAAAATCCCTTGTCTCTTTTACTTGATTTCTTAGTGTACTCCTCTGTGGGAACTAGTAGAGGACCAGGTATCTCTACAGTTTGGTGGACTCATAGAAACTATCAATTGGTATCAGAGTAGGCTCTTTACAAACGGTTAACACCTAGAAATGATCTGTAATGGCTGCTCTACCAAACTTCGAAGAAGGACAATCAACATATCGACCTCCTAGATTCAACGATCAGTACTATGGGTGGTTGAAGACCCGTATGCATAACGTCATAATGGATGAAGATTCTGAGTTATGGGACATCATCTGTGATGGTCCTCACGTTCCTATGCACAAGGAAGGAGAGACTGTTCTGCTGGTGCCAAAAACTAGGAAGGACTACAACGATGCTGACAGGAAGGCAGTGGAAAAGAACTTTCGTGCAAAGAAAATTCTAGTGTGCGGTATAGGACCTGATGAGTACAACAAGATCTCTGAATGTCAATCAACCAAAGAGATTTGGGAAGCTTTGCAGACAACTCATGAAGGAACGACGCATCTGAAACAGTCCAAAATCGATATGCTCACTACTGAGTATGAGCTGTTCAGGATAAAGGACGATGGATCTATACATGATATGCATACTAGATTCACCTCCATTATCAATGAGCTTCACTCTCTAGGAGAAGTCATTCCTAGGAACAAGCTAGTGCGAAAGATCTTCAGTGTTCGGCCAAGCTCCTGGGAAAGCAAAGTCAATGCTATCACTGAAGCAAAGGATTTGCAGAATCTAACAATGGATGAGTTGATCAGAAACTTGAAAACATATGAGATGAAAAGGAAAAAGGACAGTGAAAGAAGGGAACCCAAGAAGGAGAAGAACCTGGTTCTTCAAGCTGAAAAGCATGAGTCAAGTGAAGAGGAAAATGACATGGCCTCTCACCAAGAGATTCCAGAAAATGGTTCGAAGGAATGGAGGAATATCAAAAAGAGGCAGCTCAAGAAAGCCTAGAAACTATGACCTATGTCATAAATGTGGTAAGCTCGGACATTTCATAAAAGACTTCCCGCTCCTGAAGCAAGACACCCACAAGCACAACATTGACAAAGCTGCGAAGAGGAACCAGGTTCCTGACAAAAGATTCAGCAGAAAAAGCGCAGCTGACAACGTTGTGAAGCAGGCTCTTGCCGCTTGGGGAGATTCATCAAGCGAATCGGAAGAGGAACCTGAAGTAGAAAACATCTCTATGATGGCAGTTGAGAACAAGGCTAGGGAGTATGACTCATTGTTTTCTCTTATGGCTCAATCTGATGAAGAAGAAGAAGATGACACAGATAAGGTAAAATTCAGGGATGTTCAAAGAAATCTGAAGTCCTATTCTCCTAAAAATTAATGTTATTGTCAAATGTTCTCATTGATACTTATTACAGCTTAATTGAAGATAAGGATTCATTGACTATAGAACTAGGAGAATCAGAATAAACTAGAGATGATCTAGTTGTGTGTGTGATAGACTTTAAAGAAACTATAGGTAATCTTGAAAGAGATAAAGAGTTTATAATGTGTAAAATCAAAAGTGTTGAGAATGAGAGAGATGACCTAATGGTGGTGGTTGTAGACCTTCAGGATACCATAAAAAATCTTGAAAAAGAAAAGGAAGTAATAGAAGAAAAGAAAAGAAAGGTAGAAAGTGAGAGAGAGGATCTAATTGTAGTAGTGGTAGATCTGAAAGAAGAAGTGGAGAATCTGAGCAATGAAACGGCTAGTCTGAGTGTGAAGATTGATGCTGTTGAGCAGGAGAGAAATGATCTTCTAGTAGTAATCACAGATTTAGAGGAAACCATTCAAGGACTAAGACAGGAACATGGCTCCTCAAGTGTGGATAAAGGAAAGGAAATAGCCCGTGAAAAATATATCTAGCTTGAAAAGGAACTTAATGAGGCCAAAACGAGTCTGTGCAGTGAGGTTGAGAAAAATAGGGAGTTGCGAGCTGAAGTGAGAAATAAAATATGATCTTAAAAAATTACTGAATTGAACCTGGTCCGCGGATGCTGCCACTTCCATTTACTTCAATCACAATGGAAATAGACAGGGGATCGGGTTTCAAAAGGAGAAAACTCCCTACAACCCACACATCAAGTATGTCACAGTACCAGAAAATTGACTCTGTACCCATTGTGGAAACAACAGGCACTTCAAGGAAAGCTGCCCAACCAAGGATCAATCAGTCCAGAAAAACAAGATGTTTTCCGGCAAGAGGAATACAAAGCAGGGACCAGGTCCCAACAAGAAATATCAATTCCTGCCGGCATGGACTAGAAGAATTCTTATTCATCCCTTTCCTAACTACAAGGGACCCAAACTTGTTTGGGTTCCTAAATCTAACCATTGATTTAATTGTGCAGGGATCAATGAGAGGAACTGGACTACAATGGATCATGGACAACGGATGCTCAAAGCATATGACTGTAAACACTATGGATTTTCTCTCATTGAAAGCCCTGCAGGGAGGGGATTTATCCTTTGGCAATGGAAAGAAGGGATACATCCTTGGTGTTGGAAGAGTTGGAAAGTCTCTGGGCACTCAATCAAATGTGTACTATGTGGATGACTTAAAATATATAGCTTGTTGAGTGTCTCTCAAATTTGTGATAAAGGAACAAAGTGGAGTCCTTATCCAAAGTGTGCATCATTAATAGCCTAGTAACTAGAGAAGTAGTGTTGATAGCCAAGAGACACAAAAACATCTATGTTGCTGATTTTGAATCATTGGAAGCTGGTGAAGTGAACTGTTTGAAAGCAGTTGATGATGAAGCAGAGCTTCAACATAGAAGGTTGGGTCATGCCAGCTTTTTCCTCCTGAACAAACTGATAAAGAAGGACCTGGTTCATGGTCTGCCAAACTCCAAGTTCAAGGAGCACAGAGTCTGTGATGCGTGCTCTAAAGGAAAACATGTGAGATCATATTTTAAGCCTAAGAAAGATGTCAGTACATCCAGGCCTCTTGAACTACTTCACATGGATTTATGTGGGTCCATGAGAATTCCAAGCAGATGTGAAAAGAAGTATATTTTTGTGATTGTGGATGATTACTCAAGATTCACTTGGACATTATTTCTTAGAACAAAAGATGAGACGTTTGAAGTATTTGTGGCCTTTGTCAAGAAAATCCAAGTGAAGATGGACCTGAAAGTAGCTTGCATTAGATCCGACCATGGAACCAAATTTGATAATGCAAAATTTGATGAGTTTTGAACTGAAAATGGAATCACACACAACTTCTCAGACCCTAGGAATACTCAGCAAAATGGAGTAGTGGAAAGGAAGAACTGAACCCTGGAAGACATGGCTCGAACAATGCTCATTGATAGTGGGATTGCTAAGAATTTCTGGGCAGAAGCAACAACACTGCCTGCTACTTGGTGAACATGTGCATGATCAGGCCCTTCCTGAACAAGACTCCTTATGAACTGCTCAATGGAAGAAAGGCAAAAATAACCCATCTGAGAGCCTTTGGTTATAAGTGCTATGTTCTAAACAATGGGAAGGATCAACTGGGAAAGTTCGATGCCAAAAGTGATGAAGGAATATTTTTGGGATACTCTTCTCAAAGAAAAGAATACAAAGTTTACAACAAGAGAACACAATGTGTAGAAGAGAGTGTTCATGTGCTCTTTAATGAGACTCCTTCCTCAAACAGGGATGAAAATGGTGATGATCAAGACAACCAACCACTCTTGGTTCCTGGAGAGATTTCTGATGTCTCAAATGACAAGGCTGACATAATGAGTCAAGCCAAGGAGATGAATGAAGTCAATGCAATCTCTTCCTCCAGTTCACAGGAGGAACCAAGTATCCCAATCTATCCCACTGAAGCTGAAGAAAGAGTTGGAGATGCTGTGGAAGGTACTCCCTAGGTAGCAGAACAAGCAGCACATGGAAACTCCTCTAATTTACCAAGTTCTTCCACCAATCAGATTCAGGTCCCAAATTGGAAACATAAAAGTTCTCATCCTCTTGATAACATAATCACTCCCCTTGATTCTAGAGTTCAAACCAGATCCAAAACCAGAAATTCCCTAGCCTTCTCAGCCTTTTAATCCCAAATAGAACCCAAAAATATCAAGGAAGCTCTGAAGGATGCAGATTGGATCATTGCTATGCAGGAGGAACTTCATCAGTTTGAAAGAAAAAAAGTATGACATCTGGTACCTTGACCCTGAGACAGAACCATCATAGGAACCGGTGGGTGTTCAGGAACAAGCTGGATGAAAATGGGAAAACTACTAGAAATAAAGCAAGACTTGTAGTTCAGGGTTACAAGCAAGAGGAAGGAATTGATTATGATGAAACTTTGCTCCTGTTGCTCGTATGGAAGCCATTCGGATTATCATTGCCTTTGCATCTCATATGGAATTAACTTTATTCCAAATGGATGTGAAGAGTGCATTCCTGAATGGATATCTCAAGGAAGAAGTATATGTCAAGCAACCCCATGGGTTTGAAAGTCATGCTCACCCAGAGTACGTCTTCAAATTGGACAAAGCCTTGTATGGTTTGAAGCAAGCCCCCAGAGCTTGGTATGAAAGGCTATCCAAGTTTCTACTGGATAATGGATTCACTTGAGGAAAGATTGACAACACCCTATTTCTGAAGAAACAGGGAAGGAACCTTCTTATTGTCTAGATGTATGTGGATGACATTATTTTTGGGGCTACAACAGACTCACTGTGTAAGAAATTTGCAATGCTTATGGGTAGTGAGTTTGAGATGAGCATGATGGGGGAATTTAACTTCTTCCTGGGTCTTCAAGTGAAACAATCCACAAAAGGAACATGCATCAGTCAACAGAAATACATCAAGGAGCTGCTTAAGAAGTTTGACATGGAAACTTCAAAGGTGATTGATACACCCATTGCAGTGGCTACCAAACTTGACATAGGATGAATATGGCTCTCCTGTAAATCAAACAATGTATAGGGGATGTTGATACCCAATTTTTCCTAAGAATATTTTTTTAATTTTGCATATATACCTCCAAAATCATGCTTTCATAACAATTTGTATTTTTCTATTATTTTTAATTTATCCAGCATTTTATTTCCAATAATTAATTACAAAATCGCATTACAAATGATTTCAAAAACCTTTCTTGATTTAATGTATTATTTTTGGTCCTATTAAGACCAAATTATTTCACAATTAGCCAAATTGGCACTCTTTGGCTACAATTACAATAACTTTGCAATTCTAGCCTAATCACATGTTTTATACTATTTTTTATCCAATAATTAGTCATTTTATATTTTAAATACTAATTAATAATTTTAATTCATCTTATAAGCATCAATTTCATTTTTTCATAATTATCAACTATTTTTATCAATTGTTTTAGCTAACTTAAGTGGGTATTTAACAATTAGCCACCATTATTTCAATTTTAGCCTAAAATTGGCCTAATCCCTAACCCAATTGAAATAACCCAACAGACCCAAGCCCAATTCCTATACTACCCGGCCCAACCCTGATGCAATCTCGACCGTTAATCAAATCTGATCAACGGTCCAGATCATCCCTTCCATAATTAAACCTAAAGACTACCCTCCCCCTCTCTCATTTTCACTCCCTCACTCCGCCAACTCATCTCTCTCTAAACGCTCCACCTGCTGAGCCTATCTTCCTCTTCTCCGACTGTCGCCTTGCTGGAAAAACATGGTGGTTTCACCACCCACAGCCTCATGGCTCCATCTTTAACATGTGTCACTGCCTTTGAAGACCTCAAGTGAACCAGAGGCGATTCACTCGTCTCCTATGATCTCATTCCATTTTTTCCGGCCATCCATGTCCGTCCGAGTAAGATCTTACTACTTTCCGATTAAAATCGATGACTTTTGAGTTTTCTTCCGCTCTCTGGGTTTTCACTTTGAAACCCTAACTTCTAAACCTTCCGATTTTTTTAGACTATAACAAATCTATACATATTATGAGTTCTTTCCATGTTTTATTTAAAGGTTTTTTAGTTTCTTAAACGATTCTTCATTTTTTCGAACTAGGATTTTTAAAACCTTTTTCAAAACAGCTCTCTTTCCGATTTCTTAGAATTATCTTATGATTCTCATCGTGCTTAAACATGATTTAAGCTTTTCCCCTTTTGTTTGATTCATTTGATAAAAAACCCCAAATTTTTGGTTTTTTAAGCAATTCACTAGGCAGAGCCTAGGGCTAGTTTTTATTAATAATAAAAAGAAAAAAAAAAAGAACCACATAGGAAAAGTACAAATAAGGGGGACAATATCACTAGTAATGTTGCCTCTATGCCTTCTAGAGCAACACAAACTGGGCTAAACCTTACCTTACTAATTCTATTGAGGCAAATAAATGCTCACCTACTAACATGCATGTAAAAAGAAAGAACTAGCTAGAACTCGATATTCTATGATGATAACAGAGTTTATAACATACTCTGTGATGATATTACATAGAAATATACTAATGTGATGGTAGAATAAGAAAATGTAGGAAAAACAATACTGCTCCCTCTTCTCTAATGTTAAAATTTTTTTTGGTTTCAATTCGCGATTCTGAGTTTATTTTGCGACAATATTTTACCTATTCTAGTATGACTACTTTCCTTTCATTGATTTTTGCTCTATGTTTGCTGTTAGGGTTTCTGACCCTTCGTCACTTCTGCCTAAAACATGTTTGTTCTGCAAGGTCCTATAATTATTTGTTATGTTCTGATGTGAATCCCTAATTTTGTGATTAAGGTTTCTAATTTTGCCTAATGTGTGTTTATTCCTCTTAAGTCAATTCTATTTGCCACTTGAATCTACGATTAGTACTATTCTCTATGGATTCTGAGTATTCCCTTAAATATGTGATATTCTCCCTAATTGATGAGAATTTCTTGTAATTAGAACCTCATTCGAGGGTTTCTTACTGATTTTTAGAATCTAAATTATCTCTTTCCTTATTTCTATGAATAATTCTATTAAATTAATTTACATGTGCCTTCCTTAATTGGAATATTCTGAACTTAGCCTCTATTACATGCCTTATACCTTTACCATGCTGAAATTTATTTCCTTATATGCCTCATATGGTGTCTTTCCTTATTGATCACATCTCTCCTACTTTTAATATGCTAAAATTACCTTATTGATAACATGTTTAGTACCGTTTGGAGTTTTAACCCCTTAATTAAGGGAAGAACTTAAACTGGTTTTGTGTTGATTGATTCTAATTCCTTATTTTACTTCTTGACTATGGACTTTACCTTATTTCTATTTTTAAAAATATATATACTCTATTCGTTCCATGGCACACACACAGAGACACGAGCTAATCTGTTCAACTCTCTCTCTCTCTCACAATTAAAAAACTCTCTTCTCTCTCTCTCTCTCTCTTCTGTGCTAGTTGCTACTATTCTAAGTTAGCCGGCTGCAAGCCAAGACTACCTATTGTTCATCTCCTACTTCCTGTTTGTGTTACTGCTTTCTTCACTTTACTGGTATGTTCTAATTCAGATTTTGTTGTTCAACATGTAACTAGGATCCTGAACTCCCCTCTGCCTGTTAAGTTTATGCTTTACTTGTGCATGACCAACATGTTTCTGTATACTTAGCACCTGCTTCTTATGTTAATCTCCATGTCTATGACTGGTACATTAGTTTAATCATGGTCTTAGTTGTTTGGTGTTAATCTAATCCGGTACTTTACTGTACCCCTGAACCCTTAGGAGATTCTGATTGCATGCCTGTATGTGTTTCTGCCTGCTGCATGTTTGCCCTCACATGCTCTGTATTTGTCCCTCAAATCCCATTACCCCTGCTTGTGATTGTTGGACTATCCCTCGTCCTTTGTGTGATGTTGAACTTCTATTCCAATCAAGTTTCCCTCCTCAAAACTGTTTTCTTACTTACCCTTTCTCAAAATTGTTTTCTTACTTAAACCTTAAAAAAAATGTCAAGCACTTTCACATATACTCTTAGAAGTCTAGGTTCTGCCCCCTCTGTGTGAGCATTGCCTTGGGACCCTTGAGCTCCCTATGAACTTTGACACACAGAGGCTGGCCATTCCACACTGCACTTACTCCATTTTGGCTATCAAATCTGGGTGTGAGCACTGCTCGGGAGCCCTTGAGGTCCTTAGGGAACTCTGACACACCCAGATTATAAGAAGGTTGTGAAATAATACCTGACATTGAGGACTTGGAGACTTGAGCCTATTTTGTAGGCTCCCTATAGTTAACTTCTTATTTTTCTTCTATTTTAGCTGTGTAATTCATATTCAATGGTCTGTAATAATTAATTGTAAACAACTCCGGGGTTGGATAATGAAAATGGATGGGTGATGTGCATGCTGTAGTATAATTAAGGGTAGAGACCATGTTTCTAGGTTTATTTTCTATGCGCAATAGCAGCCATGTTTAGGTACAACATTCCATGCATTAGATATCATGCTACTTAAGATTTATGTGTATTCAACATCTCATCTACGCTTAGAAATCCTGCCTTTAGGATAAATAATAAAATAAGTTGCTATTACGTGATTCTGCCCATGTTCTGAAACTTCACTAGAAGTATTATCCTATGATAAATAAACTGCAATCATGTCTCATCATGATATACACGTAGAGATCCTGTTCTAGGTAAACAACCATTAAAAATCTGTCACCTATGCTATTCTTGAAACTGTGCCTAATGCTGTGATTTTATGTGCATTTAGAAATCCTGTTTAAGTTATTATGCATCATGCTGCATTAGATATCATGCTATAGGATCGTATCTATTTAACTGCACTTAGTCTAAATACATAACAGTCCCCTGTTCTAAGCAACTGGTAATTAGTCCTGCACATCTTCAACACCTAGAATTGCATGTTATTATATATAAACAACCTGGAGTCGTTAACAATCTGAATAACTGTTGCATGTTATCCTACACCTAGGAAAGCCTTAGGTAATTAACTTAAAAAATAAAAATCAGAATTGTCTTTGTGATCATGTTTAACTGTCAGCATGCTTAAAACCAGTAGGTAAGCCTGATTAAGACTTCCTCTCTGAGTTATGCAATAAATCTGTCTTTGTGTTATCACCTAGATACTATGCTCTAGGATTCTGAATTAATATGGACCTTAGTTGTGTATACGACATGCTTCTATGTGTACTGTGTGTGGAGAATTACTTGAGCCTTTTATCTGTTTTCTATGCTTTCCTTTATTTGCAGTCCTACTTGTTTTGTTATCTGTCGCCCTAGAATCTTACCTTTAAAACCTGAGAGTCTGCCTAGCACCTCCCTTTAGGATAGGAGTCCTAATTTCCGCCAGGACTGATAGGAAGGGACGGGTAACAGCATGCAATAGAGGTCGAGACCAACACTCGTTTTTAGTAACCTTACGGGGTGGGAAGGGTAGAATATGGATATGATGGCCGGTGTTCTAATACCACGTGTAGCCCCTCTTTGAGGAGTGATTACCGGGTATTGCATTGATGTGATCCATATTATTGTAAACCTAGGACACCTTTTATATGCTTAGCTCGTAATCCTTTTCGAAAGCTAATCTTCTTTATTGTTCTTTTTGAACATCCGCATGCTCAAGACTTAAATACCCTCTTATTTGAGCCTTTACTTGTTATTTGCTAATTGTACAAATGTACAAAACCATTTGGCCGAGAACCATATTTGTGAATCCTGAGGGGTGCCTAACACCTTCCCCTTAGGATAATTTCAAGCCCTTACCCAAATCTCTGGTTAGTAATGTAGTTGTAGTTGAACCCCTTAGGTGCCCTAACGCACCGTTAAAATCATTTGGTGGCGACTCTTCAAAATATGCAAACCCCTTTCCCAAAAGGATCGAGTTGTCCCAACCAATGTCATAAACCCGATCTCTGTGAGGAAAAAGGGGGCGCGATAGGGGAATCATGGGCTCTCTACTATATCTCATTGCAAGCAGGCCATACATTGTGTTCAGTGTAGGATTATGTTCCATGTTTCAATCCAATACCAAGGAGTCTCATCTAAAGACTGCTAAAAGAATTCTACGCTATATCAAGGGCACACAGGACCTGGTCCTATTCTATCCCTCAGGTGACAATTTCAATCTTGTTGGTTATGCTGACGCTGATTATGCAGGTTGTCTGGTGGACAGGAAGAGTACTTCAGGGATGGCTCATTTCCTTGGATCTTGCCTAATCTCTTGGTGTACAAGGAAGCAGAATTCAGTGGCCTTGTCCACAATTGAAGCAGAATATGTTGCAGCTGCATCCTGCTGTGCTCAACTGCTGTGGATCAAACAACAACTGGAGGAATTTGGAGTGTATATTGACAACATACCACTTCTATGTGACAATAAAAGTGCTCTCAACATGGCAAAGAACCCGGTGCAACACAAGAGAACTAAGCATATTGATGTGAGACATCACTTCCACAGAGACAATGTTGAAAAAGGGCACATTTGCATGAAATTTTGCTGCACTGAAGATCAGATTGCAGATATCTTTACCAAGGAACTGGGCAGGGAACATTTTGAGAAAAACAAAATGGCACTGGGGCTGCTGAAACCCAGTGCTGCTGAAACCTAATTAGGGACCCGGTTCCCCTTCTTGGCTATGAATATCATACTCAGGTACAGATAGCTAAAGTGTTTTCTGATGAAGTCTAACTCACATCAGTACCATTGCAGGTAGACACACATGATGATTACATAATTTAAAGGAGTGGTATTTTAGAACAAAAAAAAATTGAGCAATCTTTTTACAAGAAAAAACAGGTACGGGACCTGGTCCGGGTACCCCAGGTTAGTAGTTATGTGTGTTATCTCTATTTTTCAAAAAGCAACTGCATTAATTACTGATGCCACATCGTCTTCCTTTTTAGAGATCACGTCTATCACGTCTATCACTCCACCCTTTCAACTCCCTCTGCACGTTCCCTTTTCCCAAAATGCCTACCACCTTTTGAACCTGTTCCCCTTCTCTCTCAATTACTCCACTCTCCTATAACACTCATTCGTCCCTAACCGCTCCTCAAACATCTTCTCTCACTCTCTCCTTCTCCTGCAAAAATACTTCTCTATCTCTGAAGCTTTTCCACAACCGTAAAAAATAGACGCTATAAACGAACTCTCTCTCTTCCCTACCTCTGATTCCAACACTGTCTCAACGAAGGATAAAATCTCCTCTCCTCCAGAGGTCGTCATCTCCACTCCTACTTCATCTTCACTTTCACCTGTTTTAGAAACACCCAATGAACCTCCAGTCCCAGAAGTACCTCTTACTTTTCCCCTTTCAGCTGAATCACCACAGAAAACCCTAGACACTGAAACAACCATTTACCCCTTCCTCTTTTGTACCAACAACATAAACTTTAACCGCTTCTCAAGTTTCTGAAGCTTCAGAGGATGACCCTGACTAATACATCAACTCCTCTCTTCTCAATTCCACGACTCCCATGGAGTCTCCTGAAAAGGAGGCGGCCAAAAACATAATGGCCATTTCCTCTGAGAATCCTCCCTCTGAAGACTATTTTTCTCTTACTGAGACTCAGGGAGCACCATCATCCTTTTTATAGGATGAGGGGACCATGGTCCTATTTGAGTCTTCTCGACATGAGTCTGTGTCTGACAAACCCAGTGAGGAACCTGGTTCCCCTCCTTCCAATATCTCCCAAGAGAAAATATTTTATACTCCTCCTCTTGATTCCATCCCTCCACTTACTGAGCCCATGAATGAAGATGATGAGGTCGAAATGGTTCTGAGTGCTTGTTTTAAACTCCGTCAGAGGGTGAGTACTCCATAAATCTCTATGATGTGTCCATCCACTAGGTTGAAGAAGAAAGAGGCCATTGATTTGGCTCTTGAGAAAAGTAAGAAGAGTAGTAAGTAGAAGAAAAGGAGGTTGGTGAAGGAAGGTCAGGTCGTAGTGGATAAACCTATTCCAGTTGTTGAAGTATAGGATGAAACTTCCGAGGAACCTAGTTCCTTAGTAGGAAGGAAGAGGTCTGTATCTGGTGGATAAGAGAAGAAAAAGACTCTGTCACCCCCAAAAGGAGAGAAGTCTAAGAAGAAGGAGATTGGAGAAGGAAGTGAAAAGAAAATAGTGTCTACAACTAGTATCAAAGGAAAGTCTTTGAAAGTGACGGGTAAATGAAAAAGGAAGATAGAAACTGTGGGAGGAATGGTTCTATGAAGACCGTACCAAGCAAAAGTGGAAAGTGGCAGGAGAATGTTCGCAAAGAGTGCTGTGGGGTCACACGTTTGACCCTAAGATTATTGAAATGGTTGGGATGAGTCAACTCATGGCTATGGTTGAATTTCAGAAATGGGAACATTTGTTTAATGTGAGTGCGCCCAAGGTGTATAAGGAAGCTGTGCAGGATTTCTATGCAACCCTATTTACTCCTACTGAGGGCCATGTTTATGTGTTGGTGGAGGGTGTCGATATTGTCTTTGATGATGCTACTCTAGGGACAATCCTGAATGTTCCATCAATAGGGCTGTCTTTTGTGGATCCAGATAATTATTCTTGTGAGGGAGACTTTAGGCAAGCTATAGTTAAGATGGGGATAATTCAGCAGGGGGAACGGGTTCACAAGAAGGCAATGCTCTCTCTTTATCAGTTTCTTTTTGAGCTAGTAAATAAGGTCCTTCTTCCCCGTGTTGAAAGGCGTTCCATTGCTTCCCGTGCTGATATGATATTAATGGAAGCTCTTGACCAGTTCAAGCCAGTCAACCTACCTGCGCTTATGATTTCTCATATGGATAAGGTTGTCACGGTCAAGGATGGAATCACGGGCTCCCCTATGGTTTTCTACTTACCCGGGTCTTTAAACATTTTAAGGTACCAGTCAAGAATCCCCGGGTAGGGACCCGCAAGCAAAGCTTTTTTAAAATAATCCTTGAAGAATGTGAGTGTTTTGAGAAGGTTGGGGGCAACACTTCTGCCATATCACAGCTAATCAATGCTCTGAATGCTGCCAATGATGTGATTAAGCAATTGAAGGCTCAAATTGCCATTCTAGAGGTTCAGTCAAGCCAAGCTGGTGAGGGACCTGGTTCTGGTAGCTCCTCAAATAAATAAATTTCCCGCTTAACCAAGGAAAATTGTGAGCTGCGACAGGTTGAGAACCTAAAGGAGAAACTATTCGAGGAACAGTCCTGTGCCAATGCTCGCATGGACCTGGTTCTCCGGACTCTCACTGTTTCCTCCTCCAAGCCTTCCTCCTCTAATGCCCCCTAGGCCTTGTCTTCTATAATCTATCTCTGCTCTGATATGGTTACCAGTGTTTTTGTTTTTTGTTTTTTTTGTGTGATTGGGATTGGATAACACCTGGCTGCTCCTGTTGCAAAATCCATAAGAAGTCTTTTGCTCTTTCAAGCAAAGACTTCTCTACATTTTCAAGCTTTTAATGAATGAAATCAGTCTTTTTATGTTCTCATCGATGCTTTTGTGCCTTCTTCTTCTGTTTTCTATCATGTTGTGTGCACATAAGGGGCATGCGTTAACTTTATTGGACTTCTTTATGCTTTCTGCCTATTTATGCTTTTTTATGATGCCAAAAGGGGGAAATTAGGGGATAATTGGGCATATTTTGGAAAATGATGGAAGGGATTTGAACACATACATACTCTATAGTCCGAAATACCTCGACTAAATACTACAAAACTTAATGAATAATTCAATAATGATTATTGCTACAAATAAGAATTTTAACCATCATGACCATAGTCATGATTATGTAATCTACACTCGGGTGTGGAAACTCATGCCCCCGACCACAACTCCAAAAAATAATAAAAATCCTATGTTCTAAACCGCGGGTGCATTTCATGTGGCGCGTTTATAATGTGTCCAAAAATGACAAGTGCACGTCATCGCCTTAAGATAAATCCATAAATATTAAAAGCGGCTAAAAAGTAAAAAAGGCTAAAAACCACAATAGGTTTAAAATATTTAAATAATTAGATAATTAGGCCAAATATTAATAGTTAAGCGAACATGCTAGAACCACGAAATTCGGGAGTGCTTAACACCTTCTCCCGAGATAACAGAATTCCTTACCCGGATTTTGGTTCGCAGACATTTTTAAAACAAAGTAAAAGATTTTCTCTATTTGGGATATTAAAATAAATGGTGTCTTAGAACATCGTAAAAAATCCGGGTGGCGACTCTGAAAATAGATAATCCCAAAATTGATTATTGTCACTTAAATTAGAAAAACTCCCTTATCCCACCCCTATCGGGAAAAAAAGAGGTGTGACAGCTCTGGCGACTCTGCTAGGGAAAAGAACCCAGAATCTCTGGTTCAGGGTTCAAAATTCGAGCTTAGAATAACTGTTATATTTTTCTTTCATTATTATCTGATTTTTACATGTTTAAACCTAATGAGCTAAATTCTGCTTTTTTTTTACCGCTTTGTTATTATCAGAACTGTATATAAATTGTGCCGAAACCCTTCTTCTCTCTAAGTCTTCTAAATCATCTGGGAAGTGTGTACTTCGTGTGACTTCTTTTCTGTTAGAGTCATGTCATGACTCAATTTCGGAGTCGTGATGGCGCCTGTCGTGGAACCAGGCAAGCCTCCCTTTTTAACTAAGCTAAATTCAATTTTCAGTAAAAATGCGATTTTTAAACGTATTTATTAATAATACTAAGAATATGAAGTTTAAAACAATATTTGAAAATCTAAATTTTAAAACCTCCAACCCCGGATCCGGTGTCACTCAGTCATGAGCTGCTATATAAAAAAAAATAAAGAATGAAGAAATAGACAACATAGCTTGAAAATTAGTGCAACGGGTGGAATAAAGAAGAGAAGACGAGGTCACGATTGCCAGCTGCTACCTCGACAACTCCAATGAAAACTCTGACCGCTGCTTAATATCCACTACCGGGTCTCGGTGTACCTAGATCTGCACACAACGTGTAGGGGGTAACGTGAGTACACCAACTCAGAAGTAACGAACCCAAACTATGGGTTGAGAAGTAGTGACGGACAAAACCTCAAAATTTTACAATAAATAATATACAGAATTTAGACATGCTAACAATTTATCAGGATGAGTAAATATGCCAAGTATGCCAGTATACTCTACATGCCATCATAAAATATATGTATGAAAACCAGTGTGGATATGCACATAGTGCTCACAGCTCTCCCACAGAAGTCCACTCAGTACTATATATGGCTCTCAGGCCCAGGGAAGTTCCATCCCGGAATATGCATAAACACCGGTGACCATAGTCACACCGTACTGAGGAAAAAGGCCAATCCAGCCCCACGAAAATGTCCATCTCCGGAATATAACACTCGGACAAGATCCACATCCAGGGACGATCCATCCCTCACATAACATCCACTTCGGACACGATCCATGCCCACGGAAAATCCATCCCTCTCATAACATCAGCTTTAGACAAGATCCATGTCCAGGGAAGATCCATCCCTCATCATCAATGCGCTCACTAGGGGTGTAAAGACTCCGGAGGGACCCTAGTGGCCCAAGCGCTATATCAAGACAATGAAGGCATGATTTAAATATCCCTGCAGTATACAGTCCATTCTCATAACTGTCTCAATAACAGGCTCTCGGCCTCACTCAGTCATTACTCTTCAGTCTCACTCACATGGATCACAATTGCCTCCATCAGCCTGAAACAATGATAAGTATGCATGAAATTAACAATACTGAGACTGAGATATGAAGTGATATGCTATAACAGGACTGAGTATATAACATCAAATAATCACAAAATGAGACAGCAATATACGACCAGTCGGGTCTCAGCATTTCCGGCGTGAAGCCTAGCATTTATACTTAACATGATTTCTAACATGTTCACAATTACCACATTAATAGAGGTACATTTATCGTCATGGAATGATCACTAAGCGGTGTCATGGGATAAGTCAGGCCACAAATACTCGGTGCACGCCCTCACGCCCGTCACTTGGCATGTGCGTCACCTTAACAATAGTCATAAATCATTTAGCTCGGGGTTTCTAACCCTCAGAACCAAGTTTGGAAATGTTACTTACCTAAAAACTGGCTAAAATACTATTCCGCAGTGCCTTTGCCTCTAAATCCGGCCGCTGAGTGCTCCAAATCTACCAAGTTTAGATTTTTATCATCAAATTATGCTTAAGGAATGAATTCCAATTGAAAAGTACCAAATTTAGCTCAAAATCTGAAATTAGTTAAAACCTGACCCCTAGGCCCGCGTCCCAAAACTCAGAAATTTTTATACCAAACTGTTCTTCATCATCTCACGAGTCTGTACGTATAAAGAACACTAAAATCGGAGTTTGTTTGACCCCTCAAATAAATCCCTAAAGGTCTCATAATCTCAAGCCCTAAACCTCCTCTTTGTACTGATTTTTTCATGAATTAATTGCTGAGATTGTGTTCTATAATCACCCATAAACGAGTTTTAATGATCAAACACTTACCTCTATGAAGAACACTGATTTCCCTCTTCAAAAATTGCCTCAAGAGCTTCTTCCCGTTCAAAGATGGTGTTAAAAGGTCTAATGGTCGCGGAGGGTTTCAATTTATACTTTCTGTCCAAGGGTTTCACACCTACGGCCCATGTCTCGCACCTGCGGGACCGCACCTCCGGTCAAAATAACCGCACCGATGACTTTTCATTAAACGTCACGACTTCTCACCTGCGATCGACCTCCCGCACCTGTGGCAACTAACTCGCACCTGCGGAATCTTCTCACCCAGTTAATCTTCCGCACCTGTGGTGCCACATCCGCTCCTGCGGAACCGCACCTGCGGCTCCCCATTCGCAGGTGCGAAAACACCAGCACTAGCAACTTCAGCAATAGCAGTTATGCTCCAAACTCCCTGTTAACCACCCGAAACTATCCCGAGCCCCTCGGGACTCCAATCAAACATACCAACACACCACGTATGATCATTCATGCTTAGTTGCACTCTCAAAACACCAAAACTAACATTGAAACACCCAAAATCACATCGGATTCAAGCCAAAGAACTTTAAATTTCTAAAATTCACCAATGATGCCGAAACTATCCAAAACAACTCCGATTGACCTGAAAATTTGCAGACATATCCAAAATGACATTAAGAACCTGTTCCAACTTCCGGAATTCCATTCCGACCCCGGTAGCCTATTTTCCACTGCCGACTGAAAATTGCCAAAAACTAACTTTCGCCAATTCAAGCCTAATTCTACACTGGACATCACAAAAATATTCCGAACACACTCCTAAGTCGCAAATCACCTAACGAAGCTATCCAAGCCATAAAATCCGCATTCTGAGGTTATTTACCAATAAGTCATCTCTTATTTGACTTTTATCATTTTAAGGCTATTTTTAAAGACTAAATGACTGAACTCTCACTACTACCATTCGATTTCAAGCTTATTAACTCTAACACACCAATAAAAGAATAATCAACCTATGACAAGTCAATAATAAAAATTATAATGCAGGTTCTACGTAACGACGAACCGGGTCGTTACAAGTCATATCCAAATTTTAGAACGAGGTTCGGACAAGTTACAAAGCCGGTGAAGCTTCTGTATTCCCGGTACGCTGCACCCCCNNNNCCGAGATGTTCGATCGGGTAAGTCAGGTCTAGAACAAAACCCCAGGATTTAAACTTAGAATAACATAGCCTTATACCGGATCCCTAGTAGGGACGATTACTTGCATCATGTGCATTTGACTTAGGGGACTCAACACAGGGTTTGGGTCCGTCTAGGACATGTGAACCCGAAATAAAGACTATCCTGATGCATCTTACCTGCTACGTGTACAATATTTTGTTTCGACTTGTTTGTTGTCCGACTAAAGAAAAGAAATAATAGAAAAACCAAGAGTGAAATACAATAGAAAATTTACCCCATTTTGAAAACATCGATTTTTGAAAAAAAAAAGAGAAATAAGGAAATGTATTTCAAAAAATAAAATGAGTTAGTTTTTAAAATTGTGTCAAAATTTTCCGAACTACGCATTGTTTGATTCTCACCGATGTGGGACACGTAGGCAACCCCCAACGGGTCCAACCTTATTTTACAAAATACAAACAATATGGTCATAAATAAAGTTAGGTGACGCCGTTCTTGTCTAAATCGCTAAAATGTCCCGATGGGGCACCGGAAGGCTGTTCTCGCAAGAATAGCCACCTATGGTCTTTTTCTCAAACTTTTGATCCGATTAGCAAACACAACCTTAAATTCTTCCTTCCCGAAGTGCTGAAGGGCCATATTTGCAAAGATGGTCCATTTTCAATTAGTTACATTTTTTTTCAAAAGTAGCACCTTTTTTCTCTTTGGTCAAAAAATAAATCGTGATTTTGCTTTTTCTTAACCAATCACTTAAATAAATGTGCATAATGAGCACCGTTGAAAATATCTCTTTTAAAAATGTAGAGGAAATTCCCATAGGATTCCGTATGTGGTGGAGAAACTTGGGGGAGGTCAGTAGAGGTGCCGTGATAAAAGCTTTAGGCGGGCTCACTGAACTTTTGAAGATTAAGCCGAGGTTGGACATAATTGAGGCTCTAATACCATTCTAGGATCCAGCGCACAATGTGTTTCATTTCTCGGATTTTGAATTGACACCCACACTGAAAGAGATAGCGGGGTATGCTGGCCCTAATGAGAATTTCAAAAGCCGTTATCCAGTAGCACCTAGAGCTGTGACTCCTCACAAATTCCTGGACCTTCTGAGCATCAGCCGGGAAATCCAAGATCCGAACTTATCTGAGGGATTCTGCACATTTTACTTCCTTTACCGTCGTTACGGGGATCCTCGGGGTTTTGAAGCTGTGAATACCGATTTAACCCACCATAGGAATCAAATTAAATGGGAGGCCTGCCGGGGATTGGCCTTTCTGTTAGCATTCTTGGGTATCCTAATCTGCCCGAGAGTGATGTATGTATAGATATTGGACTCGTTGGAGTAGCCGACTTCATGATAAAAAAGTCTAATAGCACTCGTATACCAATGATCGTAGCAGAAATCTACCATGCCTTAATTGTTTGCCATTCCGGAGGAAATTTCTTCGAGGGTTGTAATCTAATCTTACAAATATGGATGATCTAACATCTCTGCCATCGCCCGGGTTATATGAATTATGGTCTGACTGGCCTAAATTGCATTGAAGAACATGGGACTCAAGTAGAGGGTCATGAATTTACAGAAGGCACAGAAGCCTAGCTTGCACACTTGAGTTCTTTGACTACCAACCAAATTGAATGGACATTTGGTTGGCTCCCTATCAATGAAGTCATCTATATGTCAGCCGAAGTATGCTATCTTCTATTGATGGGTCTTCAAAGTATTCAGCCGTATGCCCCACACCGGGTCTTACGACAGTTAGGAAGGCATCAAAATGTTCCACACGATGAAGTCCTAAGTCGGCAAGTCATTGAATTTTTCTCAAGAGCTGCATTTCCGGAAGATAAGGTCCGTCAGATTTGGCATAAGTGTAGATTTTTGGAGCCACAGACTCGAGTGAGGGATTTATCCAGAGGTGAGGTGGAGCCTGGCTACACCACTTGGTATGGTAGAAGGGGTAGAGAGCATCAAGAGCCGGAACGGACCACCAAGAGGCCCCACGTACAAAAATTTACCGATGAAGCACAAGAGCCTTGGGGTCGGTTGGGAAAAGAGAACAACTACAGGGCCACAATAAGCAAATTGGAAGCCCAGATCAGAGATATCAAATTTGAAAATAGTTTGCAAGCTGCCACAGCTGAAGGGGAGAAAAACAGGTTGACCAAAGAAAATGAGGCTCTCCGAGCCCAATTCCAAAAAATGAAAATAGCTGCTGAGAACCCAGAAAGAAGCAGAACTGATGAAAGACTTATCAATAGTCTTAGGCAAAAAATGTGCAACTATGGAGATGATTTGGACAAAGAAAATATGACCAAGAAGTCACAGGCCTGAAAGAAAACGTTGCCACCCTCGAGAATCAAAATGGATAAATAATCAAAGAAGTTCAAAGCAGAAAGGGAACACTATTATGCGATTATGGCTCAGTTGGAGGAAGATTTGCAACAGTTGCAAGAACAGAACCATAAGGACATCCAGGTTTTAGAGGTTAGATCCCAACAGATCAGGCGCTTACTCCAGGAAAAGGGTATCATCAGACAAAGGTTCAGAGAAATTGCTGATTATGTTGTTACGAAGTGCCAAGAATGTGAGGATATGACCCGATCTACTTTCTTCGCTGCGGTGATGATCTTTGTCCGCCAGATAATGGATGACTTGTATCGCCTCTAGAAAGACATGGCACATAGGCCCGAGGCGAGACCGACTGATGTCCCACGGGCCCTTGGAGCAATAGAGGCATTTATGTATTCATGATGTCCCTTTTGAGTCTATATTTCATGTTGCAGTCTGTTTAAGTCATTTGTAGTTCTTAAATTTCCAAGAACGTATGTCATAGTCTTTTGTAATGAATGAAATTTGAAGTTTTACTTAATGAAATGAAATTTGAAAATCAGAATGTTTATTTCCTTTTGAATTTATTCCTTGAACTACGTGATGATCTGATTCAGGCGGCGTCATGATATGTAGGTAATCCACATAGGATTCGATCATATCCCTAAAAAGGGAAAAAATAATCTAGAAGAAGAAAGAAAGAAATTTTGAAAAAAAAGAGAGAGCAAAGAAGAAAAGAAATTTCAAAAGCCGGGATGAAACACTCAACCGATGCAAAACATGCAGAAAACGTTTAACTGCCTAGGTGAATTGCATACCCCCAACGTGCGAAATGCCTCAATCTAACGGTTTTATGGTTTTTCTCTTTTTTAAGGTGATTGTTTTTTGTGGTAATCTGGCTTCACACCCATATTTCAATAGATCGAAAGGGAGTGTCGAAATGACATTAGAAAGTCACCTGCCAATCTTCAACTCCTCTGAGGATGACTCGATCTCGGTCATCCCGACATCTGAGTCAGCCACGGATGAGGAAAATAAAATATTGCATCGCCACATGTTGGAAATGTGGGACGCCTGGTCTAATGGTAGGGAACCGCCCAACACCATCCTTGGTTTTCCCGAGTTGGTTCCCAGAATAGGCGGAACCTCCAACATACCTATCACTTACCCAGCTACCCCATTCGGGTACCCGACTATATCAACTCATTTCACCGGAATGCCTTCTGAGGTCCGCCCCCAGGCACTATTTTCCGGTGTATCCTCCAACATTTTTATCGCACCACCAATCTCTGCCACGGTGCTGCCAACAGTAGCTGGACCAAGCTTTGAGCCATCAACTTTTACCTTTCAAACACCGTCGTTCCATCTGGACGCAACTCAGGTTACTCCAAACTCATACCCTCAGCAACCTCGGTATGAAGCTACCGTGGGACAAGACAAAAGGAAACCCGAGCAGGAAGAGATGGCTCAAAAAATGAAAAGCATTGAGCAGAGTCTCAAAAACATGCAGGGATTAAGTGGTCAGAAAAGTGTTTCTTATGCTGACTTGTGCATGTTCCCACATATTCACCTGCCTCTCGGGTTTAAAATCCCCAAGTTTGAGAAATATGACGGACACGGGGATCCATAGCTCATCTAAAAAGATATTGCAACTAGCTGAGGGGAGCAGGTGGAAAGGAAGAGCTTTTAATAGCGTACTTCGGGGAGAGCTTGGCCGGGATTACGTCTGAGTGGTACATGGACCAAGATATATCCCACTGGCATATATGGGACGACCTGGCCCGGGACTTTGTCAGACAATTTCAATACAACGTGGACATAGCACTAGACAGGAATTCCTTGTCCAACCTCAAGAAAAATCATCAGAAAGCTTCTAGAATACACTATCAAGTGGCGTGAGCAAGCTGCCAGAGTAAAGCCTCCAATGGAAGAGACAGAAATGGTCAGCATCTTCTTACAAGATCAGGAGGCCGACATTTCCCGAATATGATGTCTGCCATGGGCAAGCCATTTGCGGAAGCGATAAAAATCAGAGAGATGGTTGAAAACGGTCTGAAAATCGGTCGCACTCGAAGTCAATCTACCATAAGAGAAACTTCCCAAGCAATCTAGAGTAGGTCAGGAAGTGCAGCCAATAGGAAGAAGAAAGAGGAATCGACAATGATGGCCTCTAGGATAAGAAACTCCTGTCAGCCCCGAGGCTATTTTTCTGATACCCCACGTCATTTCTATCCCCACCAAGATGCGGCGTATGCCGTAATGCCTCAACCTTATCCAATAATGAATGCCCAACAACACTAAAATCAAAACCGAGCTCCACCACCCAAAAACAACCCTCATCTCCAAGCTTAGTATAATCCTCGGCCTCCACAAAACAATCCCCGGAAACCACCCAGAAGGACCAACTTTACACCAATTGGAAAATCATACTCTAGCATCTTCCCGAAGCTGGTCCAAATGGGTCTGGTGCAGCCTGTACCCCAAAATAGGGAAAACCCAGAATCCCCCTCTTACCGACTAGGTACTCAATGTGCCTATCACTCAGAGGCCGAGGGACACGATAGTGAGGATTGCTGGACCCTCAAGCGGGAAGTTGAGAGCTTAATAGAACAAAAGAAGGTGGTACTTAGGGATGAAGAAGCTCCCAACGTGACCAATAACCCGTTGCCTGCTCACAATAACAGGCCGATTATTAGTATGATTTGTGAAGACCGTGAGTTTGATACGGCTCTGAAAGCTATCATCACCATTGCTGATGTAGAGAAGAAGCCAAAAGCGGCGCCGAAACAAGCTAAAGAGGATAACAAAATCAACTCCACTCTTCAGGCCACAAGAAAGGTTGAAACCAAGACAAGGACAAGGCCTTCTAAAGATGCCGTTCTTTATGTTCCCAGGGCACCCAGGAAGGAAACATTTGTGTTAAGCCCTCCCAAAAGATTGCAACACAACAAAACTATGCTTAATGTCCCGAAAATATACATACCGAAGGGGACTTATATGGCGCGGGGGCCGATAATTTCACCAAGGCTGAATGAGCCCGTGGTTATTAGCTGCGCACCACAGAATCCCATAAAGGACACCGCTGCCGTCCCCTGGAATTACAATAAGATGGTGGTGACGTACAAAGTAAAATGAATTACTGGGGAAGTGAGTGAAACAAACTCATCAGAGAATACATCAGCCTGGAAGAACTGAACAAAAGCAAGCAGAAACGCTTTCCGCCCAAGAAGCTAATCAGTGCCGGAGAGGCATAAGAATTCTTAAAAAAGATGAAAACCTCTGAATACGCCGTAATTGAGCAGCTTAGAAAATCCCCCACTCAGTTCTCACTTCTATCCTTGCTGATCAGTTGAAATGAGCATCAGAAAGTCCTGATCAAAATGCTTAACGAAGCATATGTTCCGGCCGAGACCACAGTTGAGAAAATGGAAAGAATGGTGGAATGATTTTTCGAAGTCAACCGGATCTTATTTATCAAAAATGACTTGCCTTTGGAAGGGGCTGCCCACAACAAAGCTCTCCATCTAACTATTAAATGTGAAAGGTACTATGTGAAAAGAGTTATGGTGGATGGCGGATCTGGGATTGATATCTGCCCTCTCTCGACCCTACAAAGAATGGAGATCGGGACTGAAGGAATCAGGCCCAACAATGTGTGCGCCAGCGCATTCGATGGCATCAAAAGAGATATAATAGGGGAGATTGATTTGGTCTTGACAATCGGCCCTGTAGATTTTGAAGTGACATTTCAGGTCTTAGATATGGATACTTCCTACAATTATCTCCTAGGAAGCCCCTGGATCCATGCTGCAGGAGCCGTGCCCTTGACCCTCCACTAGATGGTTAAGTTCGAGCACAAGGACCAGGAAATGTGGTCCATGGAGAAGACGAGCAATCTATTTACAGGGATCCATCAGTCCTCTGCCTATAAGCAAGAGAAGGTAGCGAGCATATAGTCTACCAGGCTTTTGAGATTGTGGTTGCGGACTAATGTGAAGAAGGAGCCCCGTGTCCTCAACCCTTCCTATCAAATGCATCAATCATGGTCGCTAGCGACATGATTAAATATAGGTACAAACCTGGAAAAGGGATGGGGGTGTCCTTGCAAGGCATTACAGAACCTATCTTTTTTTTTTTTTTTTTTTAATTGAATTTTCTATTAATCACCTTTGAAAATCTTTACATAACCACAATTGATTTTATACTCAATCAACTGTCCAACTATTTAGCCTCTCCATCCTATACACATTCTCTATTCCTCTCCATATCACTATTACTTACATTTAGAAAACATATTATTGTATCATTTGTCTATTTCTTTTTGTTGCTCTAATATCACATACGTATGCTATTTTCCTAGCTAACTCCTCAGCTGCTTTGCTTTGTTGTTGGAAGATTCTGCAGTTCCTTTCATTCCATATTGCATGAATGGCTTCAACATATATCATCTTGAACACTTCTGCCCTATTTGATCGTCCTTTTGCATTCTCCTTAGCCCATTTCCAATGCTGATTCCATTCTGTTGGCCATACTGTTTTCCTCTGCATCCATTTTATCAATCTATCCCATAGTCGTTTAGTGTAATCACATTCCACAAAGATATGATTCCTTCTCTCTTCATGAACTTTGCATAGAACACAGTCCTTATCTACTGTATCCCCCATTTGTTCAGCCTATCACTGGTCATCATCCTATCTTGGAAATATAGCCACATTATGAATTTTGCTTTTGCCCTTGCTTCATTCCTGAACATAAACATCTTCCATTCAACTATTGCTGTTGGCCCAGCATAATCATGTATAATTGCCTTATAAGACTGTTGTTTCCTTCTATTGGCCTTTGTATTGCTTCAACCGTATCCCTTGCCTCCATCATTTTCCTGACTAACCGTGATGCTTGCTGTGGTATCTTCATAGTAGATAGCTGCTGGTCCTTTATATAATATTCATGGATCCACTTGATCCATATTTTATCTCCCTTTTGTGCTAGGTCCCAGTAATTATTAGCTGTTGCTGCTTTGTTCCATATCTTTAAGTTGATCAAATTTAGGCCTCCAACACTCTTAGGAAGACATAGTTTCTCCCATGCCACTAGAGACCTCCTTGTGATAACATTAACTCCCGACCATACATAAATCCTACAATATGCTTCAATGGTTTTAAGTACCTTGCTAGGAATTAAGAACAGCTGCGACCAGTAAGCTTGAATACCAAACAGAACAGATTGTACTAGTTGGATTTTTCCAGCATAAGAGAGCTTCTTTGCTGTCCATGAGGTTATCCTTGTTACCATTTTCTCAATTAGTGGTTTCCATTGTGCTATAGACATTTTCTTAGTAGTTAAGGGAACTCCTAGGTACTTGACTGGCAGAGTACCTTTGGAATAACCAAACTTCTTTATTATCTCTTCCTCAGTTTTCTTTGTAACACCACCAAAGAAGATAGAGCTCTTCCCATGATTAGCTTTCAGTCTTGAGGTCCCATAAAAGTGGTTGAGATACTGCTGCATCTTAGTGATTGAATTCATATCACCCCTTGCCAAGAGTAACAAGTCATCTACAAAGCTCAGATGAGTTATGCTCAATTTATCACACCTTGGGGTGATATTTAAACTCCTTGTCTTTCCTCAATTCATTCAGACTCCTACTCAAGCATTCCATAGCAAGTGCAAATAAAAAGGGAGACATAGGATCTCCTTGTCTTATTCCTTTTGCTGCTTGAAAAGGTTCAGATGGTTCACCATTGATTATAATTGAGTATGTAACAGTCTTCATACATGTCAGTATCCCCTCCAAAAACTTATTAGGGAATCCCAGTTTTACCATCACTTGTTCTAAGAAAGGCCATACTACAAAATCATATGCTTTAGTTAAATCAATCTTGATCATACACCTAGGGGATGAATTCCTTCTTGTATAAGCCTTAACCAACTCATGAGCAAGAATTATGTTGTCTGCGATTTTCCTCCCTGGAATAAACCTTGCCTGTGCTTCACTCACTACACTAGAAACTACTTTCTGCAACCTGCTTGCTAGTATCTTGGAAATGATTTTATAAATGACAGTACAACATGAAATAGGCCTGAAATCTCTAGCTATGGTTGGGCTGTTCACCTTTGGCACTAATGTGATTGCTGTGTATTTTATAGCCTTATATAATTATTCAGTGATAAAGAACTTTTGAACTGCCTGTACCATCTCCTCCTTCAAAACTGGCCATGCTTTCCTGAAGAGACATGAATTGTAACCATCCACCCCTGGAGCTTTATCTTCTTGTATAGAATATAATCCTCTATATACCTCATCTTCTGTCACCTCAGCAACTAGACTCAACTATTGCTCATGGTTAAGTCTTGGTCCATTCCTCATCACTTCTTTATTGATTGTTGGTAAAAACTTGGCAGAAGTCCCCATCAAGATTTTGTAGAATCTTATGAATTCCTCTTTAATTTCTACCTGGATCTTGACTTTTCTACCCTATTCTGTACTCAATTCCAATATTTGTTTCCTGTTGCTCCTTTCTTTCACAATAGCAAGAAAATATTTGTTGTTGTTGTCTCCTAATTCGATCCATTTCACCCTTGATTTTTGTTGTAGGATGCTCTCTTCTATCACCTTGCCTACCAGTAAAAAGGTCTTCGGCATGTTTCAAGCCACTCCCGATGATGAAAAATGGGCGGACCAGCGTAAGAAAGACGGTTGGGTGTTGCCTCAGCCAATCCTGCACATCACCAAATCATTCATCAAGCCAAATACGTAGAGGATGAAGAAGAGGCCTTCACAACCAAAGAAATCGAAGAAATCTGTGGAGCAATGAGACAGATGCTGTATCAGGCTCATATGGTCCAACCAGGAGAAGGCTCAAGCACTGCTGAATTGCAATATATGGGGCATGACGCCAAGCTCCAAAATTGGAAGGCTACTCCATTCCCAGTAAGGCGGGACTCCCGGTAGTTCAGCCTCGCCATCCTTTCTGCACTTCGAGTTATTTCAGGGTGTAACTCGAGTGTTTTTAGTTTATTGTCTTTTTAAATTCTGATGTAAACCTTCCTATGTTCAAAATTCAATGAAATGAAATTATTATTTGATAGTCCATGAATCTCTTTCCTTATTCTTCCTAATTTTTGTTATTTCTTCTTATCTCTCTTTTTAGTTCTAATAATGCGGACTTAAATAACATGACATGCTTGCGGACTTCACGCCCAGATCTTGATACGCTGTCTAACCAAGAAATAATGAACCAAGAACCGGAATATGATGGAGATGAGGCTTTTATAGGAAATAAATCGAGAATCGGAACAATTCGAGAATAAGCGTAAGCCAAACTTGAATGAAACCAAACTGGTTAATTTGGGTAATTCAGAAGAGGTCCGAGAAACCATGATAAGTATCCACACTGATGAAGGAACTAGAGACGCTTTGATCCAACTTCTGTTCGAATTCAAAGACGTGTTTGCTTGGTCTTATGATGACATGCTCGGACTGAGTGTTGATTTAGTGGTGCACAAGTTGCCAACCTATCCCGGTTATCCACCCGTCCAACAAAAATAGAGAAAATTTAAAACAGACATTATCGACAAGATCAAAGAAGAAGTCACTTAACAATTAAAAGCTGGAGTAATCCGGGTGGTCCAATACACCACGTGGCTGGCTAATGTGGTCCCAGTACCTAAGAAAGACGGGAAAGTCCGAGTGTGTGTCGACTACCGGGATTTGAATAAAGCAAGCCCCAAGGATAACTTTCCATTGTCGAACATCCACATCCTGGTTGACAATTATGCCAAACTTGAGATGCAGTCTTTCGTAGATTGTTACGCTGGGTATCCTCAGGTTTTGATGGATGAAGAAGATGCAAAAAAGACGGCCTTCACCACACCTTGGGGGTACTTACTGTTATCGGGTTATGCCATTCGGTCTGAAGAATGCCGGGGCAACTGAGGGCTATGACCACCATTTTTCATGACATGATGCACCAGGAAATTGAGGTGTACGTGGATGATGTGATCATTAAATCTAGCATGCAAGACGAGCATGTGCAGAATTTGAGAAAATTCTTTGAGTGTCTGCGTAAGTATGATTTGAAATTGAATCCAGCCAAGTGTGCCTTCGGAGTTCCATATGGGAAATTGCTGGGATATATAGTCAGTCGAAGAGGCATCGAGCTGGACCCGACAAAGATAAAATCTATTCGGGATTTGCTTCCTCCAAGAACCAAGAAAGAGGTCATGAGTTTGTTGGGTAGGTTGAATTACATCAACATGTTCATCGCTCAGTTGACATCCACATGCTAGCCTATATTCAAGCTATTGAAGAAACATGCAACAATTAAATGGACGGATGAATGCCAAGACTCTTTCGACAAGATCAAAGAATATCTGTCGAATCTGCCAGTGTTAGTCCCACCAGAACCAGGAAGGCCTTTGTTCTTGTATTTGATGGTGTTGGAAAATTCCTCCAGGAGTGTTCTCGGGCAGCATGATACAACTGGGAAGAAAGAACAAGCCATATACTACCTAAGCAAGAAATTCACAAGCTATGAAGCGAAGTACACCTTGTTTCAAAGAACTTGCTACGCCTTAACTTGGGTTGCTCAGAAGCTCCGGCATTACTTCTTGTCTTATACCAACTATCTCATCACTAGGCTGGATCCCTTGAAGTATATATTCCAAAAGCCAATGCCCACCGGGATATTAACAAAATGGCAAATCCTGCTCACCGAGTTCGACATAGTCTACGTCACCCGCACGACGATGAATGCTCAAGCCTTACCGGATCACCTAGCTGAAAATCCTGTCGATGACGAATATCAACCTTTGAGTACTTACTTCCCTGACCAGGAAGTAAACTCAGTCGAAGTAATCCCAGAAAACAACAACACTTGGAAAATGTTCTTTGACGGAGCTGTAAATGCAAAAGGTGTTGCGATTTGGGGCAATCTTGATTTCGCCCATCGGAAAACACTATCTAGCCAACGCCCATCTCCGGTTCTTCTGTAAAAACAACATTGCTAAATATGAAGCCTGCATCATGGGCATGAACATGGCAATTGACATGGATGTAGAGGAATTGTTGATCATGGGACATTCCGACTTGATCATCAAGCAAGCTCAACGGGAGTGGGAAACTCGAGATGTTAAGCTTCTTCCATATAGACAACATGTGGAGGATCTTGGCAAACTATTCAAAGCTGTCGAATTCAGTTATATTCCTCAATGCCACAATTAGTTAGCTGATGCACTCGCTACCTTAGCTGCAATTCTGCCATATTCGGGCAATGTCCATATTAACCCGTTGGAGATTCAGATCCGGGAAAGACATGGTTATTGTAACACGGTCGAAATAGATCCCAATGTCCAACTATGGTATCATGATATCAAAAGGTTCTTGAAAACAAAAGAATACCCGGAGCAGGCCAATGGGGACCAAAGGAGAACCATCAGAAGGCTCACCAACAGCTTCTTCTTAAGCGGAGAAGTGTTGTATAAAAGAACTCAAGACTTGAATCTATTAAGGTGTGTGGATTCCAAAGAAGCTGAGAAGATTATGAACGAGGTACATTCAGGAGTATGCGGTCCCTATATGAACGGATACGTCCTTGCAAAGAAAATCATGCGGGCAGGATATTATTGGATGACCATGGAAAAAGATTGTTTCGGCTTTGTCCGGAAATGCCATAAGTGTCAAATACATGGTGATTTGATCCATGCACCACCTTCAGAATTGCATCCCATGTCAGCACCTTGGTCGTTCGTTGCCTGGGGAATGGACGTCATTGGGCTGATTGAGCCAAGAGCTTCAAATGGGCACAAATTTATATTGGTTGCTATCGTCTATTTCACAAAATAGGTCAAGGCAGTCACATTCAAAGCCGTCACTAAGAAAGAAGTGGAGGATTTTGTGCACTCCAACAACATCTATCATTTTGATATCCCATAAAATATCATTACCGACAATGCCGTGAATCTAAACAGTCATTTGATGAGGGAGGTATGTGAACATTTTCAAATCACACACCGCAATTCCACCCCTTACCGGCCCAAAGCCAATGGCGTCAATGAAGAAGCAAATAAAAGCATCAAGAAAATCCTCAAAAAAATGATTCAAAGTTCTAGACAATAGCACGAGAAATTTCCTTTTGTATTATTGGGATATCGCACGACCGTGCGCACATCGGCTGGAGCTACGCCTTATCTATTGGTTTATGGCACTGAAGTCGTAATACCTGCAGAAGTTGAAATTCCCTCCCTTCGGATAATTGTCGAAGCTGAAATTGAGGATGATGAATGGGTCAAAACCCAGCTGGAACAATTAACTCTAGTTGATGAGAAAAGAATGGCCGCAGTTTGTCACGGGCAGTTGTACCAACGAAGAATGGCCCGTGCTTATAACAAGAAAGTGCGACTTAGGAATTTCGAAGTGGGGCAACTCGTCCTGAGACGTATCCTCCCACACCATGAAGAGGCGAAAGGAAAATTCACCCCAAATTGGAAAGGTCCATACATTATAAGGAAACTACTACCAAAAAGAGCATTGTACTTGGGGGACATCGAAGGAAATGACCCCCAAACAGCTGTCAATGCAGATGCAGTCAAAAGGCACTATGTTTGACCTTTTCGTGATGTTGGTTCTCCCGATCGAAATGACGAAGGCTTTCATTCACGCTACCCCAAACACTACCAACTTTTTAAAACCCTTTTGAGCCGGTTACTTTTCTTTGATTAACTTTTTTGGAACCTGAAAGTGTTATTGTTTAAAAAAAAAGATGAAATGGAAAACAAAAGAAAAATGAAAAATGAAAAATCAAAACAAAAATCAAAACAAAAATGTTTCCCTGAACTACGTTCGACTTGATTCCGAAAGGATACGTAGGCAACCTCTCTCTGGGGTTCAGTCACACCAAAATAAAATTCCACATTTCCCCAAGAGTTTAAGCTGGGACAGATGTTATAATATGTTTGGCGGTTATTTCGCCGGAGAGGTTCCAAAGTTTTAATTCAATACAAATTCTTTTCACCAAAACCCTGTTCAAGTCCTTTCGATCAACCGGAAAATATGTCTAAAATGGGAAGATACAGTTTTTGGATCTGATACAAAATGAGAGAACTAAAATGAGAGAGTCTTATCGGTGAAAACCCCCACATGGGCACCGTGAGGAGATAATAAGAAGAGAAATAAAAATGAGAGAGTATTATCGGTGAAAACCCACACGGGCACTGTGAGGCGACAGTAGCAGAGAAATTGAAAATGAGAGAGTCTTGTTAGTGAAAACTCGCCAAGAGCACTACAAGGCGATGGTGAGAAGAGAAATGAGAGAGGTTAGTTGGCGAAAACCCGCAAAGGGCACTGTTGATCGAAAAGGATAATGGGTCAAGGGAAAGGACACAGTCCGGGGCAAGGTTTCTCAATCTCGAGGTGATAGTTGTGATGAATTTCTAAGAGTCATACAATTTACACAGATCAGACATCCAATCCAAAAAGCATGTCATGTTCATTGAAGTTCGCATGCACTCCAGATAATTCCTTCCTTCCTTTCCCCGAAAGGGATACCTTTTGTTTAATTTCATTGTCCATTCTAACATTTATTTTCTTAGAATCCCTTTCGGTCTAACTCTGTCCCAAAATTAAGGCAAAGAAAGGATGGCAAGACCGATTTACAGGGTTCTCATTTGATATGGGCTAGTATGCAAAAAGGCACCCAGCCTCGTCAGGGGCATCGAGTCGATCTCGACTGGCCATAGCGGCCGATGCTTCAAACTCAGAATCGTTGAAAGGAGAATATCAAATTGAAGTGCCGAAGTACTCTAAATGCTCTAAAATTGAAATTGGAGGTAAAAGTCAAAATTGAAAGGCCAATAAAGGTGAAACGAAGCCGGAAAGGTTAAGTCTCACGCGACTAACCATTGCAGCAGCATTGGAGGAGCCAAAACTCTCCCCGATACTCCGAAAATCTAAAAGAAAAATCAAGTGAAAGGCCTACAAAGGCAAAATAAAGTCAAATGTTGGGTCCCATGTGACCGATCGCCGTGGTAAAGTCTAGAAGGCCAGGATCCTCAGGTTCAGAAATGAAACCCAATCCCCAGAAATCAAACAAGCGGTTGAGATCTTCGTCAAAGGGGTCGAGATCAAGCAGTTGAAATAATCAAGGCCGCAAAACCAACCACCGTTTCAAACTAACAAATTGTTCTTTGTTTGAAAATAGGGAACATGTGTAACTCGAAAGCAACCGTGCAAAAAGCAGGTGCAACCAAAAGAAATTGCGCAAGGGCTAGAAGGAGCTCTGCAGCATTGACTCCAAAAAGGTAAGTTTCCTCCAAAAATATTTTCCTGTATTCACCCATTCTTTGAAAATAAAACGAAAAAAAAAAGAAAAAAGAGAAGAAATGATGTTGAAGATAATTCAAACCTAAAGTAGAATAAGGTCTCTAATCCTAGTTGAACCTTTCCAACCAAGGATATTCAATTCCTTAGTTTATTCCAACATAGGGTCCCACTCCCTAGCAGACACCAACATAACCTGGTGATCTTTTCCTAACAACAACATAACCTGTTGATTATTTCCTGACACTGCCATAACCCAATGATCCCTTTTCCTGGCAACAACATAACCTGTTGACCTTTCCATACACCAGCATAACCTGGTGATCTTTTCCTGACAACAACATAACCTATTGATCTTTTCCTGACACTGGCATAAGCCAATGATCTCTTTTCCTGGCAACATCATAACCTGTTGACCTTTTCAATGACCAGCATAACCTGGTGATCTTCTCCTGACAACAACATAACCTGTTGATCATTTCCTGGCACTGGCATAACCCAGTGATCTCTTTTCTTGGAAACAGCATAACCCGTTGACCTTTCCAGACACCAGCATAACCTGGTGATGTTTTCCTGACAATGGCATAACCCGGTAATCTCTTTCCTGGCAACAACATAACCTGTTGACCTTTTCCCAGACACCAGCATAACCTGGTGATCTCTTTATTGACAACAACATAACCTGTTGATCTTTTCCTAACACTGGCATAACCCAGTGATCTTTTTTCCTGGCAACAACATAACCTGTTGACCTTTTCCCAGACACCGGCATAACCTGGTGATCTTTTCTTTACGACAACATAACCTGTCAATTTTTTCCAACATAGGGTCTCCAATCCCTAGTTGATTTCACTTTTAGGCATTAGGGTATCCACCCCTAGTCTACATTCACTCCGGGTACACCATTCCTGGCTTTTCATTGCTTTCAATAATAAAGTAGCAAAGGTTTCGTTACAATAACTCATGAAATTTTCCTAGTGAAAACTGGGGCAAAACATTTCGTTCGTTTGTTCTTGATTTGCGCATATTACATTTTAGGACAATCGATTCGAGATGACCAAAACAAGAAGTTTCGGTCCAGAATAAAAAAAAAGAGAAAAGGGAAAGCCAAACCCCAAAGTACAGAAGCGGCAAAGATGCGGACTGCTCAGGACAAGATTGAAGTCACAAGCTGTGCACGTCCCGTCTTAATCCAAAAAGCTGAAGAAGATTGAACCAGCACCTACAACTAACAAGCATCAAGATTCAGATCGGAGTCTGTATAAAGAGGCAACCAAGACTTAAGATCAAGCTTCAGAAGGCTAATAGATAGGAATCTTGTAACTCGTAGTTGATAGGTTTTTTTTAGCCTTTTTCATTTTGACTTTGGTGTAATAAGGAGTTCAGCAGCAACAACCATAGTGAAACCACAGTTACCCGGTAGTCATAGCTACCAAAACTTCCAGAACTACACTGACATGATTCCTTTATAGCCAAGGATATGTAGGCAACCTTGAAGCATGTTTCAGTCAAACTTTTCAAAAGCTGCTTCACGCGGAGTATGCGAACGGGTGGAAGTAGTTCATGGACGCCACCTTTTTCATTGTCCGAAAACCCTTCGTGTTTCCGAGCAAAGAGGATCAGCTGTGAGCATGTGATTTTTACCTACCATATATTCCTACAAAATTCAATAAATTAATTAGTTTTATAAATTTTATTGAATTTCAATGTTATTTGTGAATTAATTTTTTGCATTGCATAACCATAATTCCCCTTTTAAAATTTATGAATAATTTAAGGATACATGACCTCAATCATTTGGAAAGTTACAAAAATTGTTCTTCAAAATTGCAAATGCTAATTCATAATTTCACTTTTTAATTCACCATTAATGAATTTTTACTTTTAATTAGATAAAATATAGAATTAGAGTTAATTAAGATATTATGTGTAATTGGTTGAAATAAATAATAACGAAAATGTGATTATTTGACATAAGGTAGTTTTAATGGTTAATCTCTTAATTTAATCATTTTTCTAACAAAATTGTGAAATTTATTCTTTAAATGATGTAGGTAGTAAGTTGAATGGTATTACTTTTAATCAACTCAACAATTAGTTTGTAATTAGACAAAAACAAAGTCAAAATTAGTTATTACATTTTAAAGTTTAATTGGAATTAGTGTTAATCAACTAATTAATGTTAATTGGTCATAAGAGTATTAAAAATCGGACCTGGGCTAACTTGCCCAGGCCCAAAATCTTCCTCCCTAAATACACTAAATACCCAGCCCAATTAAACACCACCCGACCAACCTTGTTACCCCCCCTAAAAAACGACCCCGTTTTAATTAATGAAACAATCCCAGCCGTTGATCTATTTTGATCTAACGGCTGGGAACTCAACATCCCTTAACTATAAAATTGTTCTAAACACCCCCTACCCCCCTCATTCACCAAAAGTCTAACACCCCAAGCCCAATCCATCTCTCTCTCTTCTCTCTGAACCTCTCACCGGACTCCACCGTCCACCACCCTGCTCCGCCGACCGAAAATCGCCTACCGGTGGCGGAGCTCAACCAAATGACCCAAAAGTTTTACCAGATAACCCTCGTCCTCCCTGCAACCCCATCATGTTACTAGTTTCTTTAGAAAACCACCCAAAAACCTTCAATTTCAGATCTAAAAAACTCAAAACCCTAAAAACTCGTCCGTGCCGATTCAAAGACCCCCGTTGGCTCAGACTTACATGAGTCACTTTCTCTTCACAAGAGCAAATGATTCACGTGGGTTTGGTTCAATTCAAACATCACCGGAGTCCGACTAAACTCCGGAGAAGCCACCAGAATCCGGCCAGTTGTTATATTTGACTGGTACCCCGCTCCTCTGTCTCCTTTAATCACTTGTGCATTAAAAAAATTGCCTAGGTTGGTATTAAAGTTCTTCTGATAATTACTGTTTTTCGTTTGGATTAATTGGTTAGGTTTCGTAGGTTTTCTGTTTATTTTCCTAAATGATGTTTCAAATTGTTTGATTAATTGATGTAGTTTTAGGGTTTCAGATTTTTCTTTTTACTGTTTTTTTCCTAAGCTAAATCATTAAGTTACCTTATATGTTAATTAAAGGATTTCTATCATAGACAAGCATGATTGATTAGCTGTTTACTCGAATCCTTAGGTCAATGAGTTTATGTGTTAATTACTGTTACTGCTTCTTCTTGTAAAACAATATAATGACCATTATATGGGTTAATCACCAATGATTTGCTCATATATATTGTTTGAGGTTGGTTTAAAATGATAATTTGAGTTAGCCCCTGATTTTGCTGCCTAAGCTCTTGATTATTAGTTACAATTAGGTACTGACTTTCAGTTAATTATAGGTGAACCTAGTTTCGACTCATAGGTTAGATTGGCACATTTAATTAGCCCTACAAACTGCCTTCCTTTTGTTCTTGGGTTAGTTTCTATAATTTGTTTCTGATAGCTAGTCATGGACACTAGGACCATTAGAGTCATACTAGCTTTAAAAATAGATGCTCATAAGTCTGATTATTAATCCTAATTTTAGCTCTAAAAGATTCTGATTTTTTTTTTGTAATTTAAGGGAAAACTAATCGCAATTAGGAACAAGTTGGGAACTAAAATAAACCTTAGTGTAAGAAAACTAACTAAGTCTATTAACCTAACCTAAATCCTGAAAGTGATTCACTTAAGATCAAAGTAGGTTTAAAAATCAGCTTCATTAAGGTTAATTATTAAGTTAATCACTCAATTAGGATGAACTAGCTAAAGTTGATAGATAAGCTAATAACCTGATCCCTTAATTACTAAAGGAGTAATTCTACAGACATTAATGGGTAATATATGACTTTCAATTGAAGAAGCTTGGGTGTAACAACTCAAGAAACTTCTAGAATTAGGAAAATATCAGAAAATCAGATTTTTTAAGGGTAAAGCAGTAATTCTAAAAGGGGATAAGGGCTGAAATTAATAGGAATGTTCTAGAAGGAGGTACAGTTGTCCAATAGGATAAGGTTAGACAGTTGTACCTGTACTATTTCAGCCTAATAGGATAAGGAATATGCTCCAAAGATGATACCCTAAAATGCCCTATAAATAGACTAGGTTGTTCAGCAGCCAGGGGGTATGGAGAGACCTTTTTACACACACTTTTTACAGATTTTCACACACATTTTTACAGATTTTTCGATACTTTTTGATCTCTTAAAAAAAAATTTACACAATAGACACAATAGAAATCCTGCACTGAAAATACTCAAATAGCTACAGAAAAATATTTTAAGAAATCTGGTCTTCTTCAGCTTTGGTATTCTGAAATATAGACCATAGTTACTGATTTTATGGTTTATTAAAAATTCTGTGTTGAAATCTGGGTTTTTATTGCTGGTTCTTACTCCATTTTCTGGTATTCGAGCTTCTTTTTCCTGGGTTTTGCCACTGCTGTTTGCTGCTGTTATTAAGATCACAAGAGCTTATTTTTTGAACTTCATTTGGTCCCTATTTGCTGTTATTTTTTATTTTAAGGTATGTAACTTCTACCTTGTATGAAATAGAACTTCTGAATAAAAATATGATTAAAATATCAATGTTTTCAATGTGCTTTTACTATAATTTCAGTTTCATTGTGTTAATATGCTTACGCATTCTAAAATTACATATTTGATTCATTTTGTTTAGATCTAAGTGTTGAATCTGCATATCAGCTATATTTTGTTATGAGCTTAATGGTTCGATTTCGTATAAAGCATGAGGTTAACTGAGAAATATGAATCTGACTACTAACTAAGTCAGATTCACTTTAGACTTTCAGATTTGGTGTTAGTTATGAAATTGGTATATATATATATATATATATATATATATATATATATATATATATATATATATAAAAGATCAATTCTCCTTATTACCATGTTGGTTTGCTAAAGTTATTAGGGTATTGTTTTTAGTATAGCAATGTTAGTGTCACGACCCAAAATCCATAAGGTCGTGATGGCGCCGGACACTACTGTCAGGCAAGCCAATAATTAAATGGTCAAATTAAATTTCCTGTTTTAGCATTTTTGAAATCATTACCTTTCACTTTATTACATAATAACTTAATAAAATCCGCTAAGTAAATACAACAATTTAATATTCCATATTTATAAAATACACCCCAAACACACCCCAGAACCAGGTGTCACAAGTGCATGAGCAAATTCTAAGAATTTTACAAATACTACAAAGCTTGTCCGAAATACAAATTGGACGAGAAATTTAAAATGAAAATAAATACAATATGAGGGAGAATCTGTCAGCTGCGGATTGCCTCCGGATGATGCAGCTCGCCTAAGTCTCCAAACCAGCCGCATCGCTATGAAAGTACTTGTGGAATAAAAATGCACAGGAAGTGTAGCATGAGTACGAAAATAACATGTACTCAGTAAGTATCCCGCCTAACCTCAGAGAGGTAGTGATGAGAGTTCGAATTTGACACTTACTATAAGTCAGTTTAGTATAATCAAGTGAGATGCTAAGCATGAGTATCATAGGCAAATTTAATAATAATCAGGGATAATAAATATCAACTTCTTTCACATTTAACACATTAAATCTTGGTCATTTCAGTTGGAAATTTTACAACTTCTTAGGCCAATAAACAGTAATAATTAAAGGAAATACGCAACAATTATCATGCGCAAGAAAATACCGAGGGTCGAACGACGCGGACCAACAATAATAAAATATGCACTGCCGAGGGTCGAACAACCCGAACCATAGATGCATCTATCTTCCCCACTCGCGAATCGAACATGCGACGCGGTTAACATAATACTAGGGCTACCCCGCTCGCGAATCATACCTGCGACTCGGGTCCCCGTATAAATATACATAAATACAGGGTTATCCTGCTCGCAAATCATACATACGACTCAGGCACCCAAAGTTACACATATTCACACCAATAAACCACATTTTTATCAGGAAAATTTGTTGTTCAATGAAGTGATAAAATTCTCCTTTTAATAAACATGAGAATAGTATTTAAAACCTTTCTGGATATTTACTTGTCAATTTCGACAGGGTTCCAAACTCTATAGATTTATCCGAAACACAAATATCCAAGGAAGAATCAATTCTCCTTCTAGGTGATTAATAAAAGTAAACTAGATAGTAATTGAAAGCATCACATGATATTTTACTGACAAGGTCACAAGTGCAACAAGTACAACATGTACAACAAGTAAAGCATACTAGTGGCTTCTAGACTACCCGGACATGGCATAATAGTAGCTACGCATGGACTCCCGTCACCTCGTGCGTATGTAGCCCCCACAAATAATAACATGTATTTATTTAGTTCACCTATGGGGACAATTCTCCATCACAAAGTTAGAAAGGAGAATTACCTCGCTCTGAAATTCCATAACCGGCTTCCAAGCCCTTCCCACGACTCCAATGGATGCACAACGCCCCAAAACTATCCAAATAACGACAAACGAATGAAATTATACTCTAATATTTGTCAAAAATTCAAATTATAGAAATTCCCACCTCCGCTCAAGGAATTGACTGCCCTCGGACCCACGTGCCCGGATTCCGAATTTTCTCGAAGATAAATTCTACCCATAGCTTTACTAACTCAAATATACAATTTGATCTAATTTTCATGCTCAAATTCATGGTAAAATCCAAAAATACAAATTTCTAGGTTTTCCTCCAAAACCCCCAATTTTCTACTAATTTCCATGTCTAAATCCATGTAAGATCACATATTTAACTCAAAAATAGGAAGAAATCACTTACCTAGTGTTGCTTGGTGAAAATCCCTCCTTGACATCTCCAAAATCATCTAAACCAAATGAAAGAAATGAAACAAAGGGGGCAAAACTCGTGTTTAAAATAATTTGCCCAGGCTTCATTGAGTTGTACTTTGCGTTGTGCAGGTTGTACATTCTATTACAATTTTCCCATGTTATATACCTTCTGTTAAAACACCCATAACTCCTTGTAGAAATATTCAAATGACAAACAGTTTGAAGATTTAGAAACTAGACTCGAAGATATTTAATTTGAAGGGTTGTACACCATATAAACCTTTATATATTCCGAGATATGAGCTTCTAAAGTCGGCTCCATGCATCAAAAAATTCTGTCGAAATTTCCCCACCACCCATCTTCAATTGATCATAACTTTCGGATAAAATGTCCAAATCATGAATGGTTTAACTTTCTGGAAACTAGAATGCAAGGGCTACAACTTTTATGTTTTGAAAATTTTCATATTCCTTATATACTTTGAAACATAATCTTCCAAAGTTAGCTCTTCGATGCATCAGTTGCTATCCAAAACAGATTTGCAGCAGAAATTTCAGCAGCTATTTTGGCCCGAAATCCATTCCGTTAGACTTCCGAAATCCACCCGAGGCCCTCGGAAGCTTAACCAATTATGCCAACATGTCCCAAAACATGATACGAACTCGCTCGAGGCCTCAAATCACATCAAACAACGTCGAAATCATGAATCGCACTCCAATTCAAGCTTTATGAACTTCGAAATTTCAAACTTCTACATCTGATGCCGAAACCCATCAAATCACATCCGATTGACCCCAAATTTTGCACACAAGTAATATTTGACATTATGGAACTGCTCCAACTTTTGGAATTGGAATCCGACCCCGATATCAAAAACTCAAACTCTCGGTCAAACTTCTCAAAAACCTTCAAATTTCTATCTTTAGCCAAATGACTTCAAAATGACCTACGGACATCCGAATTCACTTTCGGTCGCGCTACCAACTCCAGAATCACCATACGAAGCTATTCCCAGACTCGAAATCCCAAACGGACATTTATAACACTGAAATGCCTTACAACCCAAATTTATGAAATTCATCTAAAATGCTATCTTCCATAATATGCGCCGAAACGCTCCCAGGTTATCCAAAGCTCGATCCGGACATACGCCCAAGTCCGAAATCATCATACGAACCTGCTGGAACCTTCAAATCTGATTCGGAGGTCGTTTACTCAAAATTCCAATCTTAGTTGATTCTTCCGACTTAAAGCTTCTGAATTAAGAATTTTCTTCCTAAATTGACTCCAAACTTCCTGAAATTCAGTTCCGACCACACCTACAAGTCATAATACTTGAAATAAAGCTGCTCATGACGTCAAACTGCTAAACGACGTGCTACAGCTCAAAACGACCGGTCGGGTCATTACACTCTCTCCCACTTAAACATACGTTCATCCTCGAACGTGCCAAGAACTGCTCTGGAGTTATCTGAAATCACTGTTTAACACCTTGTGCACCTACCCGTGCTACCACAACCCAGTTGAGCACATTCTCTTGATCAAATCTAAAGATATCCTCTTTTATCCATACAATAAGCTGAGAACCCAATTCCAACTCTTGAAATTCTCTGCCAGGCCTGTTTCTAATATATGAACACCGTACCAACTACCACACGAGGCACCAGAACACGACTGCGTACCTTTGCTGAATCAGCACCATGCAACGCATAATTCATCATCTAGCCACCATGACATTCCTTGAACCTTAACAACCAAAATTCTACGAATCTGATGCTCCCAATGCACCTTATAATATACATACATACATACATCCTGCTATAATGCTGACGATACCACCACAACGGATGAGATGTGTAGAAATCCTAACCAGCTGTAGAGTTAACCAAACATTGAGTCTCTCCTCTCGACTTAGATCCTCATCTCATTACGAACCAAATAAGGGTAATTGTCCTTTAATATATTCTGCATAACCTTATCGCACTGATCCCTGATCCAATAATCTCGTCTCACCCAATATGATCTGTTCAGACACAAATCATCCCAGACATGACCAACAATCTCACAGGATGCTATAATGCGCCAATAGGCCATAACTCGAACATGATACATAAATAAATGACTCAGGAAGGGACTACTCAACTCACACAACTAATATGAACTCTTCTCGGAAAATAGAAAGTAAAACACAAGAAAAATAAATATAGGAACCTTACTCATCATCACACTGTTGCGGCGTGCAACCCGATCCAAATAACATACCCGTGGCGGCGTGCCACTCGATCCACATATGAAATTTACATAAGGATATACACACCGATTTAAGTTTCTCATTACCACAAAAATACTGAATACCGGTCACAAGCACGCTAAAAGTGCATAATACCATCCTGGGGAGACTGATAAAGCCATATGCTACCAAAACTTAAGCACAACTGAGTTGCAATATATATATATACTCTGGATCTCAAGAGCTATCCTTCTCACATAACATCGCCACTACGCGGGACCTCAACACATAAGAAATTATCAAGCCGTTTCACAACTCACACGCACAATCATAATATTACATGAATTTGACGAAGACGGAACAATCATCTGATATTCCAACACCACTCCTTGAGGAGCGCTATACTGAAATGAACACATCTGCCTCACATAAAGCCCATAATCCTGTTTAAACCCATTCACACATTTCAAGCTGATTCTGATCGCACCGAACTATGCTAATAGCTTTTACCTGGGTCCATATTAACCCACTTCCTCTCATAATACGCAAGGACAACCATCATAGCCGAGACAAACACCCTACAATCCACAACCGAATGAACCGAACGCCCTCCAAGCATAATTTTCAAACAAGCAATATTACACTTCTTTATACTCAGTCCAAATCTTCAATCCATTAAGTGACTACATGTCACACTCATACGATCATCCCGTGGTCACGCTCCCACGACCTTCCACACAAGGTAGCAAGT
>ML436467.1:45748-238352 GCA_005239525.1 Nicotiana knightiana
ACACTCTGGATCTCAAGAGCTATCCTGCTCACATAACATCGCCACTACGCGGGACCTCAACACATAAGAAATTATCAAGCCATTCCACAACTCACATGGAACAATCATAATATTACATGAATTTGACGAAGACGGAAAAATCACCTGATATTCCAACACCCCTCCTTGAGGAGCGCTATACTAAAATGAACACATCTGCCTCACATGAAGCCCATAATCCTGTTTAAACCCATTCACACACTTCAAGCTGATTATGCTCACACCGAACTATGCTAATAGCTTTTACCTGGGTCCATATTAACCCACTTCCTCTCATAAAACGCAAGGACAACCATCATAGTCGAGACAAACATCCCACACTCCTCAACCGAATGAACTGAACGCCCTCCAGGCATAAATTTTCAAACAAGCAATATTACACTTCTTTATACTCAGTCCAAATCTTCAATCCATTAAGTGACTACATGTCACACTCATACGATCATCCCATGGCCTCGCTCCCACGACCTTCCACACAAGGTAGCAAGTCTTTACATCCACCACTGGCCATACTAACGCTGTAAAACAAATCAAGAACCCATAACTAGGATGCAAAACCTCTTCCACCGAATATCGATCTTAGGTGATACTGAAGATAATAACAGCATACTCTGGACTTTCAAATCACTTTTTCTTGCTCATCCGAGCTCATGATATCCTTGCCAACATCGAACCACAATCTTGATCCTTACTTCCAATTACGTACTGCTTACTACACCTAACATGCCAATATGAGATTGCGCAATAATTCTATCATAACTCCTGAACCACTAATAGGGTGAACACTTCATCATATAAAAACCTTTTACATACCTCAATTCGAGAGAACCACCACAACACATGAGTGAATTCCCACAATCACCATACATGAAAATCTTTAAGTAGTAGTCTATACCACCACAACACTTCCGGGGTCCGCCCACCCATGACAGGCCATAGTACTTGAATGCTTCCAAATAAAATCTATCACGGCGACTGACAAGCCTTGCACATACCACCACAAACCATACACATAACTCAATAACACCGAAGAAACTGATCACTGCCATAAATGTGCCATTTCAACCATGGCTAATCAATCTATCTTCTTTTAATCATTCTTAATTGTCTCAGAAATAATAGTAACCCCATTCAACTCACAGTAACTCAATCTTCACTCACCCCGAGTGACCTTGATTAACGAGATCATGTTGCCTAAATCCCGCAACCCGTCTCATATCCTTCCGATAATCTTTCTACAACCCGGAGTTTATTTCTCTCACTCCTCCAATACTATCCTACACGCTGAAAATAACATAGAACACTCCCAAAACCTAACCCTGGTCCAATATGGCCAACTTTTGCAAATATTAATCAAATCCCACGCACATTTACCATTTTTACTCCTTTCCCCTTAGCTGAAATAACTTGCCAATACGCTGATAATTCGCAACCCCATGGGATGATATTCCTGCAACCCCATCACAGGCGGTGGGACTCTCCCACTTAGCCTAAAGCTACTCTTTGCATCATTCTGGACCCCACCGATATCCTCTCTCCTTTGCTGACATGATCTTTCTCAACCAATCTGTCAATTTCTTCTAAGTCCTCATATTAGCATCCCATGAATACTTAAATTCTTTAGCATCATTCACATATTCGGCATCCTACCGGATAGCCACTAGAATCCCTCGCAGACACTTGCCAACCACACAACCGCTAATCTACTCACAGGAGATAACCCACCTGTGGAAATCATTAACTGACACCTTTCAACGACGTTGTACTGCACACTCTCTACAACATCAATACCCCATCCTAAGCCTGCTCTCATTCACCAACTCTACCAGTCCGTTCGCTCCTCATGGACATCTACTAAATTTGCTACAATATCTTCAAATTCACCGCCATGTTGCATCCTTCTTCATCCCTAGAGACTTCTCTCTATTATATCCAGCCTTCGCCGAAATAACCACATTTCAATTTAAGTTCGCGGACCCAATCACCGTCCACAAAAATCCTCAAACCACTCCAAACTTCTCCTCAAGATAGGCATCTATCTTACCACTGAACTCATATGCTACACTTCCAGTCTCCCACTTTAGTTAAACTCATTCCTTTAAGCAACTACCCGACTTCCGTCTCTCATGCCTGGCATTTTAGAGATTTAGCCGCCCCTGACACTTCTCACATGTCTTCCTTCATCGCATGCTTCTCAATTGCAGCCTCAATTCAATATCATTCTTTGCAACACCTAAACCAGCAGATCACCATAACTTCGACTCCTCGAAGATCATCTTTCTCGGGCTGCCTTCATTAGAAATACTCATTCAATACTTGAACCACCGCATACCACGGTCTATGACAACCGCTTCTTCAATACCACTTCATAACACTATGACCTAATGCAACTGAAGAACCATAACAACGGTGAATTTAACACATTTTATTAGATCAAAGACGACGATATCACATCCTAGGTGAATACTCCACCTCGCTTGATAAAACCAAGTCATATCACTTTATCCCCTAGACTTGAACATTCATAGTCCAATTGCCCTTCCTCCGCAACTAAAATACTGAAATCTCGAAATTACACTATGAGAAGACCTCCCTTCAAGTCATTCATTACCCCGACATATGGGCAAGCATTCTACCATCATATCAACATCGCTCGATAACCAATCGAAAACATCGTCACTACCTGAGCATATCCTCAAGGCTCTCATAAACACAACTACTGAACTGAAACAACATATTATCCTTTTGATGGGAAACAACAATAGCCCCAGCCAATTACGCATGGAAAACATCACACACCCTATCCGTAGCACCATTTCAATTCCTGATTCATAGCAAGCGCTTCGCGACGCGTAATATTGAGTAGGAAGAAACATAGGCATAAGCCTTAAAGGAATCGAGTCGCACGATGAGGAATCGAGAAGGGAAGTACTCCTAACATCCCTGTAGCCTCTCGAAGATAAGTACAGACGTCTCTGTACCGATCCGCAAGACTCTACTAGACTTGCTAATGACTCGTGAAACCTAAGGGAACCTAGGGATCTGATACCAAGTTGTCACGACCCAAAATCCATAAGGTCATGATGGCACCGGACACCACTGTCAGGCAAGCCAATCATTAAATGGTTAAGTTAAATTTCTTGTTGTAGCATTTTCGAAATCATTACCTTTCACTTTATTACATAATAACTTAATAAAATCCGCTAAGTAAATACGACAGTTTAATATTCCATTTTTATAAGATACACCCCAAACACACCCCAGAACCCGATGTCACAAGTGCATGAGCAAATTCTAAGAATTTCACAAATACTACAAAGCTTGTCTGAAATACAAATTGGACGAGGAACTTAAAATGAAAATAAATACAAAATGAGGGAGACACTATCAGCTGCGGATCGCCTCCGGATGATGCAGCTCGCCTAAGTCTCCAAACCAGCCACATCGCTATGAAAGTACCTGTGCAATAAAAATGCACAGCAAGTGTAGCATGAGTACGAAAATAACTTGTACTCAGTAACTATCCCGCCTAAGCTCAGAGAGGTAGTGACGAGAGTTCGAATTTGACACATGCTATAAGTCAGTTTAGCATAATCAAGTGAGAGGCTAAGCATTAGTATCATAGGAAAATTTAATAATAATCAGGGATAATACAGGAAATACGCAGCAATTATCATGTGCAAGAAAATGCGGAGGGTCGAACAACGCGGACCAATAATAAAAAAATATGCACTGTCGAGGGTCGAACGGCCCGAACCATAGATGTATTTATCTTCCCCACTCGCGAATCGAACATGCGGCGCGGTTAACATAATACTAGGGTTACCCTGCTCGCGAATCATACCTGCAACTCGAGTTCCCGTATAAATATACATAAATACAGGGTCATCCTGCTCACGATTCATACATGCGACTCAGGCACCCAAAGTTACACATATCCACACCAATAAACCACATTTTTACCAGGAAAATTGTTGTTCAATGAAGTGATAAAACTCTCCTTTTAATAAACATGAGAATAGTATTTAAAATCTTTCTGGAGATTTACTTGCCAATTTCGACAGGGTTCCAAACTCTATAGATTTATTCGAAACACAATAACTTGCCTTCTCAGAGATTTAGATAGTAATTGAAAGCATCACATGATATTTTACTGACAAGGTCACAAGTTCAACAAGTAAAACATGCTAGTGGGTCTAGACTACCCGGACATGGCATAATAGTAGCTACGCACGGACTCTCGTCACCTCGTGCGTACATAGCCCCCGCAAATAATAGCATATATTTATTTAGTTCACCTATGGGGACAATTCCCCCTCACAATGTTAGAAAGGAGAATTACCTCGCTCCGAAATTCCATAACCGGCTTCCAAGCCCTTCCAACGACTCCAATGGATGCACAATTCCCCAAAACTATCCTAATAACGACAAACTAATTAAATTATACTCTAATATTTGTTAAAAATTCAAATTATATAAATTTCCATCTCCGCTCAAGGAATTAACCAAAATGCCCTCGGCCCCACGTGCCCGAATTACGAAATTTATCGAAGATAAATTCTACCCATAGCTTTACTTACTCAAATATACAATTTTCTCTAATTTTCATGCTCAAATTCATGGTAAAATTCAAAAATATAAATTTCTAGGGTTTTCTCCAAAAATCCCAATTTTCTGCTAATTTCCATGTCTAAATCCATGTAAGATCACATATTTAACTCAAAAATAGGAAGAAATCACTTACCTAGTGTTGCCTGGTGAAAATCCCTCCTTGAGATCTCCAAAATCATCCAAACCAAATGAAAGAAATGGGCCAAAACTCGTGTTTTAAACAATCTGCCCAGACTTCATCGAGTTGTACCTTGCGCTGTGGAGGTTGTACATCCTATTTTAATTTTTTCTTGTTGTACACCTTCTGTTAAAATACTCATAACTCCTTATAAAAATATCCAAATGACAAACGGTTTGAAGATTTAGAAACTAGACTCGAAAATCGTTAATTTGATAGGTTGTACACCATATAAATTTTTATATATTCCGAGATATGAGCTTCTAAAGTCGGCTCCATGCATCAGAAAATTCTATCGAAACTGCTCCACCAACCATCTTCAATCGATCATAACGTTCTCATAAAATGTCCAAATCATGAATGGTTTAACCTTATGGAAACTAGAATGCAAGGGCTACAACTTTTATGTTTTGAAAATTTTCCGATTCCTTATAGATTTTGATATATATGCTTCCAAATTTAGCTCTTCGATGCATCAGTTGCTGTCCAAAACAGATTTGCAGCAGAAATTTCAGCTGCTATTTTTGCCTGAACTCCATTCCGTTAGCCTTCCGAAATCCACCCGAGGCCCTCGGGAGCTTAACAAATTATACCAACATGTCCCAAAATATGATGCGAACTCGCTTGAGGCCTTAAATCGCATCAAACAACGTCAAAATCATGAATCACACTCCAATCAAGCTTTATGTACTTTGAAGTTTCAAACTTCTACATCCGATGCCGAAACATATCAAATCACGTCCGATTGACCCCAAATTTTGCACACAAGTCATATTCGACATTATGAACCTGCTCCAACTTTCAGAATTGGAATTCGACCCCGATATCTAAAAGTCAAACTCTCTGTCAAACTTCTCAAAAACCTTCAAATTTCTATCTTTAGCCAAATGACTTCAAAATGACCTGCGGACATCCGAATTCATTTCCGATCGCGCTCCCAACTCCAGAATCACCATACAAAACTATTTCCAGACTCGAAATCCCAAACGGACATTTATAACACTGAAATGCCTTACAACCCAAATTTATGAAATTCTTCTAAAATGCTATCTTCCATAATATGCGCCGAAACGCTCCCGGGTTATCCAAAACCTGATCCGGACATACTTCCAAGTCCGAAATCAGCATACGAACCTGGTGGAACCTTCAAATCCTGATTCAGAGGTCGTTTACTCAAAATTCCAATCTTTAATTCTTCCGACTTAAGGCTTCCGAATTGAGAATTCTCTTCCTAAATTGACTCCAAAATTCCTGAAATTCAGTTCAGACCATACTTACAAGTCATAATACTTGAAATAAAGTTTCTCATAACCTCAAACTAGTAAATGACGTACTATATCTCAAAAAGACTGGTTGGGTCGTTACAATTAGATTTGAATCTGACCCCCTAATGGCCAGATTTACTCTTATAAAGATGCATAAACTGTTGGTTTTCTTTTTTTGGTTGCTTAGAAAGACACAAGCAGAAGCCAGATGTTCTAGTCAAAGTAAAAGGATCCAAGTCAAATCAACAATAGTTTAGAGACATGTTTTTCTTTTCTTATTTTTCTTCATATCGTTTTGCTTTTGAAAACCTGTATGTTTTTTTTCTAGTATAATAGAATGTATTTATTTATGAAATTATTGTAAAATAAAATTGGACTGTGCGCGAAGGACGTTTTCTTCTCTGCCCTCTCCTCTCCAAAGGCCAAGGGAGAGACTGCATCCAATATTTTATGTATTTTCTAAAATTGTATATTGGAAACGGGCCAGACTGCTAGACGGCCACTAAGGCTTGATTCTGTCTGAACCTTGGGCCATTGAGCCTAGGGATACAAAGCCCCGAGCCTTAGTGCTATATTTGAAATGGATACACTATAATTTATGTTAGAAAAATTTGGTCATATTAAAACTCAAAAGCATCAATTTTTTTAAATGTAATTTTGGCATTAAAACTAAATTGTGTATAAGTCCCGACTACTTTATTAAAATTACCGTTGCTGAACTGTTCTGTTCTTTGTTACATCATCCCCTTAAGTAGTGTATGATTTTTTTTGGGTTTGAGAGACTCTATAATGACTCGATCCAGTAGCTAGGCATATTTCTAAGGCCTAAATTAGACGATTATGAAGGTAATCAGTGCGGACTGATAAAATACATCATTTTATGTTAATCAAAAGGATAAATTGTTTAAAATCATTACTATTTAGAATTAGGTAGTCAACTCAGTCCTATTCCCATTGTGGTATAATTTGACCCCTTTTATCTAACATTTTTAGTTTAATTGTTTAGATATTCAGAACCTCAATTTAACAAAAATGTAACAAATTATAATGGTATTTTCAGCTAGAGTAATTTGTTCATTTATATAGTGCGTTAGCTGAAATGTTTTCAAACAGATCATTGTTGCGCCTGTCATTCCTCAATTTTTATATGCTAAGATGAATGGCATAACTTTTCCCTTTCCTTTCATGAATAGCCAAAATTAGGATTGGCCTAAGAGTAATTGATAAATTGGGCCAAATTTGGCCATGGCCCAAATATTTGTCCATAGACTAGCTCATTTAGCTCTTAGATGATTTGAACACGTACATACCCTATTGTCCGAAATACCTCCCGTAGACTAAATACTACAAAACTTAGGGAATAATTCAATAACAATTATTGCTTCAAATAAGCATTTTAACCATCATGACCATAGTCATGATTATGTAATCTACACTCGGGTGTGGCAACTCATGCCCCCGGCTACAACTCCGAACAATAATAAAAATTATATATTGTAAATCTCGGGTATATTTCATGTGGCGCTTTTACAATGTGTTCAAAAACGACAAGTGCACGTTATCGTGACTTGTTTTAAGATAAATCCATAAATATTAAAAGCGGCTAAAAAGTGAAAAAGGCTAAAAAGCACAATAGGTTTAAAATATGTAAATAATTAGATAATTAGGCCAAATATTAATAGTTAAGCGACCGTGCTAGAACCACGTAATTCGGGAGTGCCTAACACCTTCTCCCGTATTAACATAATTCCTTACCCGAATTTCTGGTTCGCTGGCATTTTTAAAACAGAGTCAAAAAATTTCCTTGATTTGGGATATTAAAATAAATGGTGTTCCAGAACACTGTAAAAAATCTGTGTGGCGACTCTGAAAATAAATAATTCCAAAATCGATTATTGTCACTTAAATTGGAAAAACTCCCTTATCCCACCCCTATCGGGGAAAAAGGAGGTGTGACAACTCTATTACCTAATTGTCCCCTTTTTGTGTTTGAAGGTAAAAATGATTTTGAAATTTGGTATCAACAGATGAAGAATTTTTTTAAGGATATTGGATTATGGTCCATCATTGATGAAGGATTTGAGGAACATCCAGAAGGCACAACATTGACGGGTGATGCATCTATACAATTGGAGAAGAAGAGACATTTAGATTATAAGGCACGCTATTATCTCGCCAGCAAGGTCGAATTGTATATGTATAAAACAATATTTATATGCAAAGTCATCAAAAGAGGGTTGGAAAATCTTGGTGAAGTCACATCGAAAAGTTGCTGACATAAAAAAGGAGAAACTGCAAGAGTTTAGGAGTCAATTTGAGTTGGCTCGTATGAAACCAACAAAGTCTGTTAAAGAATCCATTACAAGAATTACAGAAATAGTCAATGGTATAAGGACCAATAGAGAAGTATTGAAAAAAGTTAAAATTGTTGAAAAAATATTGCAATCTCTAAGTTTAAAGTTTCACAACAAGACAATTATTCTTGAGGCTACCAAAAATCTTAGTACTCTCAGACTTGATGAGTTAAAAGATGAATTGGTGACATACGAGATATCAATGAATCAATAAAAATATGAGACATTGGAGGAGACATCGCAAGAAAGGATGATCAACCAAAAGTAAAAAAAGACACATCAAAGATGACGGAAATAAATCAAGAAGGCCAAAATTCAAAAATAGAGGAGAAAATAAGCGAAGGTACTTGTAATTTTTGTTATGATAGAGATTCCATTGAATGCGAAGAGAAGTCAAATCCTATTCAAGGTGATCTACCAAAAATTTCTGCAATTGTGAAAAAGGATGATCTAGTTGAAAGTAATTCCAGTCCAAAAGAGGTTGGTATTTCACAAGAAAAATTATTTGATGGTATTGAAGATGAATCAAATAATGAAAGAACCAAGATGGTTCATCAAGAGAAAGTTCTTATTAATCAACCCAAGAATGAGGTAGAAATAGCTTAGGATCCAGAAACACAACACATGACTATAATTTTGTGCCTTTGCTCGAGATTGCATGTTTCAAGGAGCATGACGAAATGTTTATTGGTAACATTAGTCTACATCCTATAGAATGACAAATTGGAGTTTAATTGGTGTACAAGTCCAACTACAAGGCAACTGGAGAAGTAGATGATAAAGTAAAGGAAAATTATATTGATGATATTTTGAAGGGATTTATCATGGTTAAGCCAAATCATATATGGTCAATACTGAAGAGAAATTGAAATTAACTTAAGATGGTACTCGCGATTTTGTTGATGCAACATATTTTAGGGAATTGGTGGAAAGTCTAAGGTACTTGACTTCTACAAGGCTTGATGTTACTCATGACATGCTCAAGTTTGAATATCTTGGTTTAAGGGAGGCTGTTGGAAATTAAAACAAGATTAATTAGTCTTCCTATGTTGTCTAAGATTTGGTATTTACTAGTTTACTTAATTCATGTATAGTTAGGTTTTATTTATCAAATTCATATTGGAATAGGTTTTTAGTTTTGTAGTATTATAAATATGGGTGTTATTACTTATTTTTCTTGTAGAGAAATTTAAGAGTTTATAAGTTGTGAAAAAGCCTTCTACCATGTTCTCTCCCTAGTTCAATAAATTTCTTCTATATAGTCGTTGATTTTTTTTTTGTGCCTAAATTATTCTTGGGATATTTCAATCCTTCAAATTCGTATCTTCAGTTTTTCAGTCTGACGGTCTTTGCTCTGTTTAGTCCGATTGAGTTACAAATTTTCGACTTTATTCATCAATAAAAAGGTCCGCTTCTCAGTTTTCCATTCTTATTTCACTTTGTTACAATGACTTGGTGAGCCTTTTGACTGATTTGTGATTTTCCTTTATTTGAGTAGCATGTCTTAGTTTTAATTTAAGTTATTTTAATTGGTTTATCTATTTTGTGATGTGTGTAGTCTGTGTTCTTGAATAAATTCTTTAAATTGTTAGATGATTTAAATCGGCAGATCAGTGGAATGTTTTAGAGCGTTTAGTGAGCTACTACTAGAATTAGCTCTTCACAATAGGGATTGGTTTGGACCTTTTTGAATAATTCTGGGCCCTAATATGCTGTAATTATGTCAGGCCCACTTCATAAAATTTAGCATTTGTGATGATCTTGTTTTTTCTCTCTAAACAAATAGCCCAAAGGTAAATAACATACTGGCCCATTCTTCTCCAAAGTTAGGGGCATTTACATTCGTACCTGCTTTTTATGCCACGTTTTAATTTATACTCGTTTTGTAAAAAAAATTGCAAGTGTACCCGCTTTTTCGCATAACTTCAGCATACGGGGCTGAAGTAGCAATGACAATCATGCAAAACTTTAGCATTCTAGTAGACGGGCCTGAAGTAGCTTGCGAACTTCAGCTCTAGAGCTGAAGTTTTTGTCTTTGTAACATAGGAACTTCAGCTCTAGAGCTTAAGTTTTTGTCTTTGTAACTGGGGAACTTCAGCTCTAGAGCTGAAGTTATTGTTTTGTAACTCGCGAAGTTTGTCTTTATAACTGAGGAACCTCAGCTCGAGCTGAAGTTCTTGTTTTTGTAACTGAGGAATTTCAGCTCTAGAGCTGAAGGTTTGTCTTTGTAACTGGGGAACTTCAGCTCTAGAGCTGAAGTTTTGTCTTTGTAACTCGCGAACTTCAGCTCTAGAGCTGAAGTTTTTGTCTTTATAACTGGGGAACTTCAGCTTTAGAGCTGAAGTTTTGTCTTTGTAACTAGGGAACTTCAGCTCTAGAGTTGAAGTTTTTGTTTGTAACTAGCGAACTTCAGCTCAGCGAGGGAAAAAAGGGGCTGAAGTTATTTAAAAAGTGGGTACAAGTTAAAAGTTTAAAAAAAATGGGTATAGGTTAAGTGAGGGCGACCAAATAGAGTGCACCGTGCAATTTTTACCCAAAGTTACAAGCTAGCCCACCTTTATAATTAATTTACACCCTTTTTCACAACGAATAATTTCATAATCCATAACCTTACATTAATCTCAAAGTAGTTTAGGAAAATAATTCATAAATACGTTAGAATGCTTTAGGAGCATATTAATAAATAAATTATCGTGATTATGTATATGTTCGCGTGACACAATTACGATTTTCACAAATAAAATCAAAATACGCGTTCGCACGACTTTGGCTGAACCACCTTAATTAATAATAAAGTGTTATTAACTGTGTACACGTACGCGTGACATGATTCTTGACGCGCCGGACGAAATAAGTACACGTAAGCATGACTCGTTTTAAGATAATTCCACAATTACGAATAATCAAGCAATTACAAGCAGTAAAAGGTTAAATACACATAGGTTTTAAAATGAGTAATTAAGCATTTAATTAAGTTAAGTATGATTAAAGCAATCATGCTAGAACCACGGAACCCTGAAATGTCTGACACCTTCTTGGGTTTAACAGAATTCCTTACTCGTTCTTCTAGTTTTGCCGCCTAAAAAATAGAGTCAAATTTCCTCGATTTGGGATTCAAAATAAACCGGTGACTTGAGACATTATAAATTATTCCAAGTGGCGACTATGAAATTGACTAAATAAGTCCATTTCGATTAATTTCACTTTATTTGAAAAAATTCCCCATCCCCTCGAGAAAAAGGAGGTGTGACATTAATAAAAAAAGGAGAAATTGATATAGGAAAAATATTAAGATCTCAGCGGAAGAGAATGAATCCAGAAATTCAATTTCTAACTAGAGTGATTAAGACAATAACCACAATGTCAACACCATATATAAGTGAAATTTCATTACCAAATCAAATCCCTTAAAACGACGGGGAATCTAAGTCACCTCCTTCATTTGTTCCTATCGCCTATTTTGAACCGCTTACAGGAGATTGACTTGATTAATATACTAGCTCATAATATTCCATTTCCATGCATGATCACCAGAAAAGAAAAATATAATAGAACTGCTTTAAAAAGTTGGATGACATAAACAACTTAAATTTTCAATTAATATCACACACCCCACAGCCGTTTCAGGTGGCTTCATCATTTAAAATTCAAAACAGAATAGAAATTATTGTTCATATATCTTATATTATGAGCAAATGGATTAAGTTTCTGGGTAGACATCTTTTTTAACTGAACTGATCAAGTACAAGGAGAGGGTTTATATACGGAAGAGCAAATGGAGACTGTAAGACATATTCTTGATCTGAATAAAAGAGATGGTGACAAATAGATTGATCAGGCGGTCACTAGGAATTGGGTTACAACCGGGGTTTCACAATACATTGGGCTCAAGTTGTTTTTGTTCCAACTGGGTCTGTTTCATTTGGACTCAACACTTTGGGCTCAAATTCTTTCTTGGGCCTACTAAAAGACACCAGAAGAATAATGAGAAAAATTCATTTATAGCCCATTGGGCCAAACATATATCACCTGGTAGCCACAAATTGACCCGTACAAGTCATAGCCTAAAAACAATAACAACCGCTTGCAATTGAAAAACCTGAAAGTGGTACCATCGAGGAAAATCGGATTCTTCAAAGCTGAATAACTCTATTTTCTTCTCTATCGGTGAACTTCTCTGGCAAATCTCGAGTTCCCAATCACATTTTCACATCTCTCATTTTTGAGAGGAGGGATATCAATCGCCTCCCATCTCTAGCTTCCTTACTGTCTCTCTTCTTCTCTCTTACGCCAGCAACCCATGGCTACTATCACTGTCAACGGAACTAGCAAGATGTATTTTGATTTTCGTTGTATCATAGTTACTGCTTTCATATGTACTTTGACTTATCTTCCAGATCTGAAAAAAATAAAAGAAAAGGAAAGCGATTCTCCAACCGGAGGTCGGCCGAAAGTTGCCCCGGTGTCCTCGTCGTTGAAGAAGCAACTCCGCCAACCACGACTCTCATGGCCTTGTCTTCTTACCCTGTTTTTCTCTTATAGTTTCTGTGAATATTAAGTTAATATTTTGAAGATCTTTGGCTGAAAATTTAATACTCCGGCGATCTTGTTACCATTTTCGGCGATTGTGAGGCCATGGACACCAGTGGCGGTCTCTTAATGAGAGGAAGATTAGAGGAGATAACTATGCATAAAGTTGAAATATATACAAAATAGGCTGTCGCTATACAAAAATTATACAAAATAGACTGTCACTATACAATTTATATACAATAAAGTGTCACTATACAAAATATATACAAAAATAGAATGTCAATATACAAAAAATATACAAAATAGACTGTCACTACACAAAATATATACAAAATAAACTGACACTATACAAAAATATACTAAATAGACTGCCATTATACAATTTATATAATATAGACTGTCATTATACAAAGTATATATGAAATAGACTGTTACTATACAAAAAATATACAAAATAGACTGTCACTATACAAAAAATATACAAAATAGATTGTCACTATACAAAAAATATACAAAATAGATATTTCGGGCTGCTAGATGCAATATGTGTGGGCAGAAGGGCCATTTCGTGTCAATGTAAAAAAATATGGGCTACTAAAATTTTGAGAAGCTATAGAGCGTAGTTTTCTCAAGAATAATTGTAGATTTCTTCATTGTAAATTCTTTATTTTTGCATGCATCCAATAGTTGGTTAGAACATAACAATGTAGGAACATATGTGCAAGGCCCCGTAAAATTTTTCCTGAAAACCAGGATTCTGTGATGCCGAGCTAGGTGCAGAGGTCAATAATAGTAGAAATTCTTTGCTGCAAGCTTGCTCGCGCAGTTCAGACTTTTGGGATTGATCAGTGCATATAGAAGTTAAGGAAAAATATTGGAAAAAATAGGGGATTTGTGCGGCCAATTCTGCGACCGCATAATTAATATGCTATCAGTCGCGGAGTGAAGCAGAGATTTAAGTTGATTTTTGGACCAATTACACGGTCGCATAATCATTTTACGAACCGCATAACCCATCGAAAACCCCCACTTATAAATTCCCGGAGGGGTGTTCTGTGGTGCATTATGCGACTATAGAACAGGTCTACGGACCGAAGCCGAAAAATGCCCAGGGTCGAGGGTAATTATGCGACCCATTTGCTGACCGCAGAAGCATTATGGGGTCACATATGCGACCACAGATCTGTGTTGGGGCTCCTATTTTCTCATTTTTAAACCCGACCCTATCTCGTTAAAATACCTTTGAACATATTTTCTGATATTTCTAGAGTGAGAGAGAGAGAGAGAGAGAGAGAGAGAGAGAGAGAGTCCTAGAGGGAGGGCCTAATCTTTACCAAATTGTTCTTCAATTATCACTTAAAACCTTTAAGATATTTAAGTGAGGCACCTAAGTCTTCATCCTAAGAGGTAAGACTTCATCACTCCAACTCTTAACTCCAAACATAGCTATAATGGGCCATTAGTGAGATAATTCATGGGGATGAGGGTGATTACCTTGCATGCACGTGTTCCTTGAGAATGTGGGGGAGTTGTAAATCAAAGCTAGAAAAGAATGTGGTATGGGTTGGTGTAGTCTTTCCTAAAAAGGACTATAAAACCTTAATGAAAATAGAATGTTTGAAAGAATTCTCAAGTGAGCTAGGATTATGATCATTTTCATAATTATGGGTTCAATTGTGCTACATTTCTAAAATAGATTGAAGTTGTGAAAATTCTGGAACATCGTAGAGTTTCAAGGGGCTCAATCGAGGTATGTATGGCTAAACCCCCTTCTTCTTAGAATCGAAACCCCCGGTGTTTGTGAAATTGGTGTAAGTCCCTTAATTGATCATACTAGGATTGACTGTCCCAACTGTGTTGTGTTGAATGCTATATGTTCAATAATTGTACTAAATGCTTTTGTCATCTTTCCCTTCGAGGATATGTGTAAAACTGTGAAGTATGTATTAAGAAAGGTTAAGATTTTATGTCAAAAATCGAATAAAGGTGGTTATGTCAATTTGTATGAAATACCTCTATGTGCTTAGGATCTTCCAAGTCTTTCCCTTATGTGTACAAATGCCTTACATGATAGGCCTTATTGTTGCTGATAATAATGTTATTGAATGTGTAAAAAAGGAAACTTGAATTGTAAAATATGGCCAAGTGCCAAGAACAACTTAGGGCCACTCGTGCCAATGTAACAGAAAATGGGAAAGAAATGTGGAGTGAGATCATTGATTGAAAGGAAATCATGACTGTTTTCCCTATATTATTGTTCATTCTATAGAGATGGTGTTTTAGCCTTTACATACTAGTACTATTCGACAGTACTAACGTCCCTTTTACGGAGGCCGCTGCATCTTTAAATGGATGTAGGTGGTTCTATAGCATACATTGTTGATCGTAGTTAGTGGTGCATCCTCTTCTCAGCAGTCTTGGTGAGCCCCATTTCATCCCGGGGTCATGTATTGTATCTTTTGTGTATATTCTTACCATGTTTTGAGTTATCACCAGGGCCTTGTCGCCGACATCATTATAACTATCTTTTGTACCTTTAGAGGCTCCTTAAACGTCATGTGGGTTGTGTATGGGTGCTAGAAGAGTCAGAAGGATTACGTGTGTGGTTTGGACTCTTGTTCCATTAAATATTAAAGTGTATGTATTTTGGGAACTTAAATATGATTTAGCTAAGCAAAATGAAATGAATTTGTAATGTTAATGCATATGAACTCTCCACTGTTTAACTAATGGTAACGCGCCTTCTCTTGATCATAAGCGAGTTGGATAGGAAGTGTCTAATAGGCTTTCCCGACCGAGTTCACCCGGTCTAGCGTCAATCACGCTCCCCCAAGGTTGGGGCGTGACAAACTTGTTATCAGACCCTAAGGTTTAAAGTGTCGTAGGATGTCTCGGAGCCGTGTCTAGTAGAGTCCTTATTGGTGTGTTGTCGACCACATATATAAGTTGGAGGATACTTGGACATTTAGGAACAATACCCTTCTTTTATGCTCTAGATCGTGTGATGAAATTAATTGTGCAACTATTTCCCCCCTAACTCCTGCATTCCTTTAATTTTCAGGATATGGCACCTACTAAGAGAGCAAGAATTGGCCAAGAAGCCAATGCCACCCCAGGAGTGGCTGCTAATTCTCTATTTGATAATGCGGGTGAGGATAATCTCCCGACTATCATAATGCCTGATTGTTCTGCACCGGATTAGACTGCACCAGTCCCTACATCTACCGAGGGTGCCACGGACCCTCCCACTGATATTTCGGTTCCACCTGCAAGACACAACTTCCGAGTCTGGTATTTCTGATGGGGATCTTAGGGTAGCTATCCAGATGCTGACACAGTTAGTGGCTTTCAAGGCCCAAAGGTCGAATGTTGCACCCACCTTTTTTAGCCTACAAGGGGATTCTACAGGTTCTAGGGAGAACATGTTCCTTCAGTTAGACCCTCCAGTGTTCACAGGTACTGATCCCGAGGCGGACCCTCAGGATTTCATTGATGAGATGCATAAGACTCTCCGGGTTATGCGTGCTACTAAGATGGAGGGAGTGGAGTTGGCCGCTTATCGTCTGAAAGGGGTAGCATATTCATTGTTTGAGATGTGGGAGGATTCCGGTGAGGAGGGGAGCCCTCCAGTGAGGTGGAGTGAGTTTGCAGATTCTTTATGGGTGCAGGATGAGAGGCCATATTCAGAGAGAGTGTCATTTATCCTGCTAGGGTGCGGGCAGGGTCACAACACAACCATTTAGTCCTGCAGCTGCTACATCTTCATCACCCCCTCCATCTCGAGGCTCTCCAGCATCAGCAGGGCATGGTGCAGCTAGGGGTGGTGGACAGGGTTCATGAGGACCCAACTGTTTCTATGCTATGAGTGGTAGCCAGAGTGAAGAGGCTTCTCCAGATGTTGTATATTGACTGTCTAGTCTCATGATGTATATGCTCTTATTGATCCTGTTTCTACTTTGTCCTATGTTACCCCTTATGTTGCTATGGAATTTGGGATAAAACCGGAACAACTTCATGAGCCGTTCTCTGTATATACTCTAGTCGACTAGTCTATTACGGCCATGTGGGTTTATAGAGATTGTGTTGTCACAGTACGTGGCCGGGATACCATGGCCGATCTCATTGAATTGGGGATGGTTGATTTTGATGTAATAATGGGGATAGATTGGCTTTATTCATGTTTTGCTTAGCTCGATTGCCAAACTAGAACTATGAGGCTTGAATTTCCTAATGAGCCAATTGTTGAGTAGATGGGGGATAATGTGGTGCCAAAAAGGTAGGTTTATTTCTTACCGTAAGGCCGCGAAGATGATTAACAAGGGGTGTATCTACCATTTGGTCCGGGTTACAGACTGATGCTGAAGCACCTACACTTGAGTCTGTGCCAGTTGTAAATGAATTCCCAGATGTCTTCCCGGATAAGTTCCCACCAGACAGGGAGATTGATTTCGGGATTGATGTGATGCAAGGCACGCAACCTATATCTATTCCACCTTATAGAATGGTACCGTCAGAATTGAAGGAGTTAAAGGATCAATTGAAGGATTTGTTAGAGAAGGGTTTAATCTGATCGAGAATGTCACCTTGGGGCGCACCAGTCATCTTTGTAAGAAAGAATGATGGGTCACTACAGATGTGTATTGACTACCGACAACTCAACAAAGTCACAATAAAAAATAAGTACCCACTACCGAGGATAGATTATTTGTTTGATCAATTACAAGGTGCTATGTACTTCTCCAAAATTGATTTACGCTCAGGCTATCAGCAATTTGAAGATCAGGGAGCAGAATATTCCAAAAACAGCCTTTAGAACCCGGTATGGGCACTTTGAATTCCCGGTAATGTCTTTCGGGCTAACAAATGCTCTGGCAATTTTCATGGACCTTATGAATCGAGTCTTCAAGACTTTTCTTGAATCCTTTGTGATAGTGTTCATTGACGACATTCTTGTATATTCACGAATTCGAGAGGACCATGCCGATCATCTCAGGGCTGTTCTGCAGACTCTTCACCAGCACCAATTGTATGCGAAGTTTTCGAAATGTAAATTTTGGCTTGAATCTGTCACGTTCTTAGTCATGTTATCTCTAGAGAAGGAATTATGGTTGATCCTCAAAAGATTGCAGCAATGGAGAATTGACCTAGACCCACAACTCCAACAGAGACTCGCAGTTTCTTGGGTTTGGCCGGGTATTACCGGAAGTTTGTGAAGGGGTTTTCTACTCTTGTCTCTCCTTTGACTAAATTGATGCAGAAAGAGATTAAGTTCTAGTGGTCCAGTGCTAGTGAAAGGAGCTTCCAGGAGTTGAAATCAATATTGACTACGGTGCCAGTGTTAATTCTACCAAAGGGTACAGATGGGTTCGTGGTATATTGTGATGCTTCGAGGATTGGGCTTGGGTGTGTGTTGATGCGACATGGCAAGGTTATAGCTTACGCTTCTAGAAAACTCAAGAATCATGAAAAGAACTATCCAACACATGACTTAGAGCTTGCAGCGGTAGTTTTTGCGTTGAAGATTTGGCGTCGTTACTTGTACGGGGTCCATGTGGATGTATTTACGGACCAAAAGAGACTTCAATATATTTTCAAACAGAAGGAATTGAATTTGAGGCAGAGAAGATGTCTTGAGTTGCTCAAAGACTACGACATCCATATTTTATATCATCCGAAGAAGGTTAATATTGTGGAGGATGCTCTTAGCCGGAAATCTATGGGCAGTTTGGCTCACTTGGAGGAATGTCAAAGGCCATTGACCAGGGAGGTTCACCAGTTGCCTAGTTTGGGAGTTTGTCTTGCGGACTCTAATGAAGGAGGAGTAGTTATACAGAATAGGGCGGAATCATCACTTGTGACGGAGGTCAAGGAGAAGCAATACAATGATCCAGTGTTGGTACATCTGAAGGAGGGTATTTATAAACATAAGACCACATCTTTTTCTCTTGGAATGGATGATGGTACACTACGGTACAAAGAGCGACTATGTGTTCCAAACGTAGATGGCCTTTGGGAAAGAATCATGGAAGAAGCTCACACTTCTAGATATTCCGTGCACCTAGGTTCTACAAAAATGTATCATGATCTCAAGGAAATATATTAGTGGAACAACATGAAGAGGAATGTGGCGGACTTTGTGGAAAAATGTCAAAACTGTTAGCAAGTGAAAGCCGAGCATAAAAGGCCCGGTGGGTTGGCACAGGATATAGAAATTCGATTGTGGAAGTGGGAAATGATTAATATGGATTTTGTGGTAGGGTTACCACGCACTCCATTCAAGTTTGACTCAATTTGGGTGATCGTGGATCGACTCACGAGATCGGCGCACTTCATGCCAGTTAAATCTACCAACACAGCGGAGTACTATGCTCAGTTGTATATCAAGGAAATAGCCAGGCTTCATGGCACTCCAGTTTCCACCATTTCCAATCGAGGGGCTCAATTTACGGCCAATTTTTGGAAGAAATTTCAGCAAGGTTTGGGTGCTCAGGTAAATCTTAGCACAGCCTTCCATCCACAGACCGACGGGAAAGCAGAGGTGGACTAATCAGACGCTTGAGAACATGTTGCGTTCTTGTGTTCTTGACTTCAAGGGTAGCTAAGATGATCATTTGCCTCTCATAGAGTTTGCTTATAACAACAACTTCCATGCCAGTATTTAGATGGTGCCGTTTGAAGCATTGTATTGTAGGAGATGTAGATCACCCATTGGGTGGTTCGAGATTAGGGAAGCTGAATTGATAGGGCCAGACCTCGTGCATCAGGCTATGGAGAAGTTTAAGGTCATAAAGGAGCGGTTGAAAACTGCTCAGAGCCGTCAAAAATCCTATTCGGATGTTCGTCGTAGAGACTTATAATTCAAAGAGGATGATTGGGTATTCTTGAACGTTTCCCCCATAAAGGGAATTATGCGGTTTGGGAAGAAAGGGAAATTGAGTCCGAGGTATGTCGGGCCATCCAGAATCATTCAAAGGATGGGTCAGGTGGCATACAAGTTTGAGCTACCACCCGAGATGTCATTAGTACATCCAGTATTTCATGTGTCTACGCTGAAGAAGGTAGTGTGAGATCCATCGGCTTGTGCCAGTTTAGAGCATTGAGGTTAATGAAGAATTGTCATACGAAGAGATTCCAGTTGCCATTATTTATAGGCAAGTCTGAAAGTTGAGAAATAAAGAAATTGCCTCCATGAAAGTTCTATTGTAAAACCAGCAGGTTGAAGAAACTACGTTGGAAGCCGAGGAAGAAATGAAAAAGAATTACCCTCATTTGTTTAAATAGCCATGTAATAGTTTCTATGAAGTTACTTCCCATAAACTTTGTATCACTTGTTCAATTAATGCAAGGTGTTCTCTTGAGTTATATAGGTTGCTTATGAGGCCACGATTGGTATTGTTACGAGTTTTATTGCGTCGCTGGGTTGTGCATATATTGTAAGATGTGTTTGTGGGGCTCTCTGACAGCTGGATAGGCCTAGTGACAAAGGAAATTCTGGAGAAATTTTGGAAATCTAGTGAGATAGTTAAATTTGGGGCTTCTGGTGTGCAGTATGAAAACCAAGTTGCATAAGTTGCTAATAGTGGACCTTAATCCTCCTTCGAGGACGAATGTGTGTAAGGCCCCATAAATTTTTCCTAAAAACCGGGATTCTGTGATACTGAGCTAGGTGTAGAGGTCAATAATAGTAGAAATCATATGCGGCGAGCAAACTCACTGTGGTTCGGACCTTTGGGATTGATCAGTGCATAGAGAAGTTAAGGAAAAATGTTGGAAAAAATAGGGCATTTGTGTGGCTAATTCTACGACCGTAAAATTGATATGCGGACCGCAGATCAGTTGTGGAGTGAAGCAGAGATTTGAGTTGATTTTTGGACCAACTATGCGGTCCATTATGCGGTTGCATAATCGTTTTGCAGACCGCATAACCCATCACAAACCCCCACTTAGAAATTCCCGGAAAGGTGTCTTGTGGCACATTATGCGACCACAGAACAGGTCTGGGGACCGCAGACTGGTCGCAGACCGAAATAGAAAAATGCCCAGGTTCGAGGATAATTATGCGACCCATTTGCAGACTGCAGAAGCATTATGCGGTCGCATATGCAACGGCAGATCTTTGTCGGGACTCCTATTTTATCATTTTCAAACTCGACCCTATCTCCTTAAAACACCCATTTTAGACCATTTTGAACATATTTTCTGATATTTCTAGAGTGTGAGAGAGAGTCCTAGAGGGAGGGCCTAATCTTCACCAAATTGTTCTTCAATTATAACTTAAAACCTTGAATATATTTAAGTGAGGCACCTAAGTCTTCATACTAAGAGGTAAGACTTCTCACCCCAGTTCTTAATTCCAAACATAGCTATAATGGGACATTAGTGAGATAACTCACGAGGATGAGGGTGATTATCTTGCATGCATGTGTTCCTAGAGGGTGTGGGGGAGTTGTAAATCAACGATAGAAAAGAATGTCGTGTGGGTTGGTGTAGTCTTTCCTAAAAAGGACTATAAAACCTTAATGAACACATAATGTTTGATATAATGCTCAAGTGAGCTAGGATTATGATCATTTTCATTATTATGGGTTCAATTGTGCAACATTGCTAAAATATATTGAAGTTGCGAACATTCCGGAACATCGTAGAGTTTTAAGGGGATCAATCGAGGTATGTATGGATTAATCCCCTTCTTCTTAGAATCGAAACCCCCAGTGTTTATGAAATTGGTGTAAGTACCCAAATTGATCATATTAGAATTGACTGTCCCAACTGTGTTGCGTTGAATGATATATGTTCAATAATTGTACTAGATGTTTTTCATGTCATCTTGCCCTTCGAGGATATGTGTAAAAATGTGAAGTATGTGTTAAGAAAGGTTAAGACTTCATGTCAAAATGGAATAAAGGTTGTTATGCCAATTTGTATGAAAGACCGCTATGTGCTTAGGATCTTCCAAGTCTTTCCCTTATGTGTACAAATGCCTTACATGATAGGACTTATTGTTGCTGATGATAACATTATTGAATGTGTGAAAAAGGAAACTCGAATTGTAAAATATGGCCAAGTGCCAAGAATGACTTAGTAATGAGGCCACTCATGCCAATGTAACAGAAGATGGGAAAGAAATATGGAGTGAGGTGATTGATTGAAAGGATAATGTCTCAAATGAGATAGCTTAGATGATCCGTGATCAGACGCCATGTCGCACATATGGTGGAAATTGTGCTAGAAATGATGATTGAAATTTTGGACATGGTTGATGTCTCAAATGAGATGACCTAGCCGATCGGGTGGAGATCGGACTCCGTGTAAGAACACGGTGGCATTGTGGATTGTGGCACATAGAACTAAAGATTATCAATTTAATAAGATGGAAATTAGTTGAGAACCTACGTGGCCCTTACTTGATGTTTTAGTATTGTTTGAAGCTCTTACTGAACTCATGACTGTTTTCCCTATATTGTTGTTCATTCTATAGAGACGGTGTTTTAGCTTTACATACTAGTACTATTCGACAGTACTAACGTCACTTTTATCGGGGGCACTACATCTTTAAATGGATGTAGGTGGTTCCACAGCAGACAATGTTGATCGCAACTAGTGTTACATCCTCTTCTCAGCAGTCTTGGTGAGCCCCATTTCATCCCGGGGTCATGTATTGTATCTCTTGTGTATATTCTTACCATATTTTGAGGTGTCACATGGACCTTATCGCTGGCATCATTATAACTTTATTTTGTACCTTTAGAGGCTCCGTAAATGTTATGTGGGTTGTGTATGGGTGCTAGAAGGGTCAAACGGATTATGTGTGTGTTTTGGACTCTTGTTCCATTAAATCGTAAAGTGTGTCTATTTTGGGAACTTAACTATGATGTAGCTAAACAAAATGAAATGAATTTGTAAGGTTAATGCATATGAACTCACCACTGTTTAACTAATGGTAACACGCCTTCTCTTGATCATAAGCGAGTTGGGTAGGAAGTGTCTAACAGGTTTTCCCGACCCGGTTCACCCGGTCGAGCGCCGGTCGTGCTCCCCCGAGGTTTGAGCGTGAAAATGTGTCATAGTTAGTTAGAAATAGATTTTATTTTGTATTTATACCCAAGCTAATCATTGGAACATTGATTCTATTAACAACCAACATCTACATAGACTCGACGAAGAAGAACTTAGGGTTAGGTAGAAGTGAGAGAAAGTTTGAGAAATTTTCTGATAAATAAAGCAAAAATGAATAATCTATCTATTACGACTGGGTCCTTGTCTATATATACATGGCCCAATACCGAGTAAAAGAAAATAGACTAAAGTGGGCTAACGGACTAACAATGTTTCAAATAAATGAGCCTAAACTAATGTACATAAATGTAAATCGGCCTTAGCCCATATTTTCTTTAGCCCAACTCTAGACTCCCAACAGCCCCCCTCAAGTTAGAGGGTGAGAGAACCCCCAACTTGCGAATATGAATATGATGAGAGGGCCCACACAGGGGTTTGGTGAAGACATCAACGAGTTGAGAAGCACTCGATGTGTGAGATAAGCTGATAAGATGCACAAAGTGACAGTCCAACTCAATATGTTTGGTCCGCTCATGGAAGATTGGATTGCATGCAATGTGAATGGCTGATAGACTATCATAGAAAAGAGGAATAAGAGGAACATATACAACTCCAAGGTCAAACAACAGCCTTTATACCCAAGTAATTTCAGCCACAACCTTGCTCATAGACCTATACTCAGCCTTAGCTGAAGATAAGGAGACCGCTGCATGCTTCTTAGACTTTCACCCAATTAGTCTGCCACAAAGAAATATGCAAAAGCCAGAAATAGATCTCCTACTATCAGGGCAAGGGCCCCAATCACTATCACAATAACATTGCAAAGAGAGATTAAGAGAGTTGGAGAGGAAGATGCCATAGTCAAAAGTGCCTTTGAGATACCTCAAGAGGTGCAAGGCTGCCTTCATGTGAGGTATACTGGGTTGCTGCACGAATTGGCTGAGATGTTGCACAACAAAACTAAGGTCAGGCCTATTCTGAGTGAGGAAATTAAGCTTACCAATGAGACTTCTGTATTCCTCAAGATTAAGGAGAAGATCCCCCTTCCTTATCCTTAAATTTCACATTCGACTCAAGAGGACAAGTGAACGAAGAACAATAAAAAGAGTTAAAAGAAGCTAAAAGATCATGAATAAACTTCTTCTGATGTTGAAGAACCCCAGAACTAATATGTAGAACTTCAATCCCAAGAAAGTAGTTAAGAGACCCAAGATCCTTAATTTTAAACTGAAGATCCAAAAAGGCCTTAATGGAGGAAATTTAAGAAATATCAGCCCCAGTCAAAATAATATCATCCACATACACAACCAAATAAATAGGGAGCTGCCAGATTCCCTGGTGAACAAAGAATAATCATTGAGAGAACGCACATAACCCATAGAATGTAAAGCTTGAGACAACTTTGCATACCACTATCTAGAGGCCTGCCTCAACCCATATAAAGACTTCTAAAGCTTGCACACTAGAGGAGCAGAAGAAGAAGAGCCAACAGAAAGACCAGGAGGGAGTTTCATAAAAACTTCCTCATCAAGATCACCATCCAAGAATGCATTGTTGATATTAAGTTGGAACATAGGCCAACCCTTCTTGACAGCCACAACAATAAGGTCTTAACAATGGATATTTTGACAACAGGGAGAAAGCCTCGTGGAAGTCAACACCATCCACTTGAGTATCATCCCTAACAACTAGCCTAGCCTTATACTCTCTATATTCCCAACAACTTTATACTTAACCTTATAAACCCATTTGCAACTAATGGGACTTTTGCAAGGGGGCACCTAAAAAATATCCCAAGTTTTGTTTTCCTCCAAAGCCTCAAATTTCTTCCTCATAGCATCGTGCCACTCAGGGATAGTTGCTGCTTGGTAGTAAGAGTGAGGCTCAGGAATATGTAGTTGAGTAATAGAAGGAGCAGCATGACTAGGGGCAGATATCAGAGAAGAAGAGTGGCAGACAAAGTCTTTAAGATAAACAGGGGGATTATGAGTCCTAGAAGATCTTCTCAATGGAAGAGGAAGAAGTAGAAGGATTGGAAGAAGATAAATGAGGATTAGAAAAGGAAGGAGAGGAAAGCAGGGAAGAGGAAGTAGATGAAGAAGAAGGAGAAGAAGATGAAAAGAAGAAGGAGAAGAAGATGAAAAGAAGAAGGAGAAGCAGAAGGAGAAGTAGATGAAAAGAAGAAGGAGAAAGGTTAAAACTGGCTGAAGGAAAAAGAGGACACGAAGGGGGGAGGGGGGGGGGGGGGGGGGGGGGGTAAACCACCAGATGAATTAAGGAAGGGAAAGATGTTCCTTGAAAATTAACATCCCCAGAAAGTAAAACTGCCTTGCTAGATAGATTATAGAGTTTATACCCTTTCTTACCTAAAGGATACCCTACAAAAACACAAGGAATGGACATGGGAAGAAATTTGTTCTTATGAGGCTTAGTCTCAATATAGTAACACAGGCACCCAAAGGCTCTAAGGTGACAGTATGCAGGTACAAACCTAAACAACAGTTCATAAGGGCATTTTCCAAGAAGTAAAGCAGAAGGAAGCCTATTGACTAAGTATGTGGCAGTAAGAATACAATCCCCCTAGAACTGGATATGGAGATGAGATTGAAAAAGAAGAGCCTTAGTTGTTTCAAGAAGATGTCTATGCTTTCTCGCCGCCACTCCATTTTGCTGTGGAGTGTATGGACGGGAAGTTTGATGAATAATCCCTTTACTAGAAAAATAGCTAAAAGCAGCAAGACTGGACCCCAATTCTACGGCATTATCACTCCTAACAGTTTGAACTACAGATTGGAAATTGTGTCTCAACCATGTCAATGAATCCTTTGAGAAGGTGAAAAGAATTACTGTTGGCACCCGTTAGATGACTCCAAGTAGCTCTGGTGTAGTCAACAACAATGGTTAAGAAATACCCAGAGCCACCATAAGTAGGTGTAGCATATTGATCCCAACTGTCCATATTAATCAATTGTAATTGTTTTGTAGTTTGTATAGAACTGTCAGGAAAATGAAATGTTGTTTGTCTTGCTAAAGGACATACGTGACAAGAAAAAGACTGTTTAGGAGAAAAATTACAACCAATATTATTCATATTTTATCTTTGTCACGATCCCAAACTCTATTCGTAGGATGTCGTGATGGCACCTAGTCTCTAAGACTAGGTAAGTCGATTACTATAACAATTAAACTCATTATTAACAATGCTAATTTGAAATAGAGTTTAATATGAATATCAATACAAGCGCGAAATGAGCCTACACGACAATAATCATAACTATCTCCCAAGACTGGTAATATAGAGTCACGAACTCTAGTTAAGTACATGGAAAGATATCAAAGATCGAAATATACCTTGAATCCTTGCGATCAAAAAGCTAACTCCCCCGAGTCCGATATATCCAATACCTGGCTCTACACAAAAATGTGTAGAAGTATAGTATGGGTACACCACGGTAGGTACCCAGTAAGGATCAAGACTAACCTCGGTGGAGTAGTAACGATGTACAAGTCAAGACACTCAGTAGACAATATAACCTGTGCAATATAGAAGTATAAAGATAATATTGGAAAGCAGGAATCAGTAAATGGCAACAAGAATCAACATGTGATATAAGCAATAAGACAATAGGAACACCATGAAAGTAGTGAAACCAAATAAATAACACAATGACAACCAACAAACCATTCTAACACAAGGTTCACAACTAAATCACTCTGTAATACTTCATCTCTCAGTCACAAGTCAGGAATCTCAACCCACCATCATATACTCACAACAGCTCGTGCCCACATCTAGAATCATAACCGCACGAACAACTCACGGGCCAATATCTCAAACCGCCCAGCATGGTCACATGATCACAATCACAATCCTCCCGGCATGGTCACATGCTCACAATCATAATCCGTCCATCATGGTCACATGCTGAATAGCAACATGAAAACGGATAATACAAGAACACATGGCATGATCAATAAAGGTCAAGTTTCATGCTCCTGAGCTAGTATAAGTGGCATGCTACGGAGTATGCTTGTGCGAGTGTACAAGTGCAGCCCAAGTCAACTAGTGCTATCTAAGACATCGTGTAGATCATTGAAGCAACAAAAAAAGTCATGCAATGTGTATGGAATACATAAGGAAAAGCACACCATCACACGAAAATCACAAACACAATGTACCCAAGCCATCACACGTCACCGCTGACATTGCCACCCTTATCTCTCCGATAGCCACCCGCATCACTTCGCCCTTACATTATCATTAGCCACACTTATCTCTCCTATAGCCACCTATATCACTCCATATAATAGCCACCCTTTTCACTCCACCCGGACAATAACGAAATTGACACCAGTATCACTCCATACATTCAACAACAATGAGATGCCTCCCTTATGCCCCGCATAACAACAACAATGAAATACCACTCTTATACTTCGTATAACAACAACCAAACCCCACAATAATTCAAATGTGCTATCATCAAGACAACAAAACATATCAACTCGTATAACAAATGTCGATACGCAACAACCTTTCCAAAGATCCAATGATATCAATATTTCCACCACAAATAGTCCAGTGCTCAACACAACGTATATAGAATCTCAATTACAACAAAATGAACGAAAAAGTAACTCGTCAAGGAACAATACCCCCTTTAAACATAACTTCAATTAAAATAGATCAATGACTTCCAATACCCTCAATTCCAATTAATTGTTTAAGGATAAACTCAATAGTGAAAGTATTTCTATGAAATGGCAAACTTTGGATTCCAGTGTATGAATAGGCTAACAATGAAAAAGATGGCACAAACTAGTACTACGTCTAAATGAATGCGAATAACCCGGAAACAAAAAGATATCATGTAACAACAATTTTAACTAAGAGTAACTCCACAATAAAGAAATCATATAATGATAAAAGTGATAATAACTTCAAATATATCATATAAGAGCAAACTCGACAAGTAAGGAATGTGGCATGTAATGATAACTTCAAACAAATCATGTGATAGTAGACATGACGAATAAATGATATAACATGTGCTAACATTTTCAAATAAGTACATGAAAGAAGCCTAAGAGTCTAAAACGATCAATTTTATACATATAAGCCCCAGTACGTACGCGTCACCTCGCGTACACGGCTTTCAGATAATACAATTAGCACAACGACTTAAATCCTAAGGGGTAGTTCCCCACACAAAGTTAGGCACGATACTTATCTCAAAATCCCTCAACCAATACTCTAAAATAGCTTTTCCTTCACAATTCACCTCCGCTCGACTCGAATCTATTAAACATCGACTTAATAACATCAAATAATGCAAGAGATATCAGTTCCAATAAATAAAGCTATGATCTTTACACAATTTCTCAAAAGTCAACCCCGTGCCCGCCCGGTCAACACCCGGGTCCAAGGGTAGATTTTGACCACGCAGAATCCCACGAGTCTGTATATGTGTTTTGTTTCAAAATCCGAGTCCAATTCGACTCTTAAATCCCAACTTTTCATTTTTCAAAACATAGACAAAGTTTCTCAAAATTCCCCTTTGATTTTCATAATTTTGATATTAAATATCATTTATAATCATCTAAAATAGATGAAAATTGATCAAAATCACTTACCCAATGGTTGTAGATGAAAATCCCCTCTCCAAATCGCATCCTACTGAGTCTAGGGTTCAAAATATTAAAGAATGAGCTAAAATCCTGAAATTTCAACTCTTAACCTAGCTGCAGATGTTGCATTTGCAACCAAAAGTTCCCAATTGCCGATGTTCTCAATTGCGACCACATGTTCGCAATTGCGACCAAAAGTTCAAAGTTGCAGTAGTTTGCAATTGTAACAAAAAGTTCGCAATTGCGAAGTACCAGCAATCCCAAACTTCACGAAAATGATTAGAAACCACCTTGAAACTCATCTGGAACCTCCCGGACATAAACAATATATGAACTTTAATCATAAAACACCTGCTTGCGCACGCAAAACACTGAAAAGAGGTCGTCTTGAGTTGATATTGACCATGGTCAAACTCCAAATTTCTTAACTTAACTAGTCTCTCAATCAATGATCCAAAATACACCCAAGCCCCTGGGGACCCCGTCATTTATACCAACAAGTCCAAAAACATAACACGAATCTACTCGGGGCCTCAAATCACAAACATAACATCAAAACCACGAATCGCATCTCAATTCAAGCTTAATGAACTATGAATTTTTAACTTCTATAACTCACGTCAAATCATATTGAATCAACCCGGAATGACGTCAAATTTTGCATACAAGTCCCAAATGACACAACGAAGTTATTCCAACTCCCAGAATTGCAATTAGAATCCGCTATCAACAAAGTCAAATGCCGGTCAAACCTCTCAACCTTCCAAACCTTTAACTTTCCAACTTTCGCCAAAATGCATCAAATTAACCAACCGACCTTCAAATCCAAATCTAGACACGCGTCTAAGTCCCAAATCACCACAAGAAGTTATCGTAATAATCAAAACACCATTCTGGAGTCTTCTACAAAAAATTCGAACTCCAATCAACTCCTACTGCTTAAACTTATAATACAAGAATCATCCTTCTAAATAAATCCTGAATCATCCGAAAACCAAACCTGGTCATAGGCGCAAGTCATAATACATAATACAAAGCTAATCGAGACCTTAGGCCACCGAGCAGGACACAAATCCTCAAAATAATAGGCCGTGTCGCTACATTCTCCCCCTCTTAATTAAACATTGGTCCTCAAACGTGCCAAGAACCGTTTCGAAGTCATCATATTGCTGAATGTACTCACCATGCATATGTTCGTGGGTGATCCCACATCACCCCAATGCACATAAGCCCGAAAAAACCATCTCAACTGAAAATTATTCCTTCCACCTATACTGATAAACCTTAGACCAAATTTTCAGCATCTGATCATTTCCCAAGGACCCGATTCTCGCATCATCACATGGTATCAGCCTTCTCCAGCTGCAACAATGTATGCCTACACCCACTTCTCCGCTTCCTCTACTTGATTTCATGTATATTATTGCTTAGGTAAAAAAGCACAAGGTATAACTACACAAGTGACACATCACACATATGCAAATAAAAAAAACTCTGGCCATCATAGTTGCCCATAATCAAATCCAGCACCGACAATTAACCTCATATCAAGTAGAACCATGTTTCAAACCTTCACAACAATGACAACGATACAAGAAACATGAAAATCCCATGACTATTCACTCAAATCAACTAGTCACATCTAAAGCCACCTGTGCTTACACCTCGCAAGATAAAACCCAATACGCACAATGCGAATATGACCAAATATGCAACGAGAATCACATGAAAGAATTATCAAACAAGCCCGATAATCACAACTCCCTATCCGTACCATACTACGAATCAATTCCACAAGGAAGAATCAAAACATATGAACTAATAACGAGTATCTCATCCTAATAAAACTCCACTACATCACGCAACCCGGTTCAACCATATAAAACCGCATTAAAACGCGAGGATATCATCCTCTTCTCTGAATCACAAGTGGAATACACATTATACCAATTGAAACCTTCCACTAATTCAATTCCATGAAGAAAATCATAACACATAATGACACCCCCTCACTGGTAGACCATCTAAATCACAAACTGTTACCAAACCATTCAGAAATCACATCAAAACCTACTGTAATGAGTAATAGAAAGTCACTTCAAGTCTTATAGCTCTCAATAGTGAACAAAAGAAAATGACAGACATGGGCCATCACTATAGAATCTCCCAACAGGGGTAAACACATAAGCAAAGTACAAAATCACAAAACTCACCCATATGTGAAGCAAGATAAGATGACTCACCCCGATAAGCAGAACCAAATCAAAATAAGAATAATGCTCCTCTATAAAATCAAAACCATACATGTAACGGCTCCATCTGGTGCAGTGGTCTAATCCCTACCATAGAAAGAATATCAACAGGCGAGGCTGGGCCTTCCCCTCTAGGGCACCCTTTACCCACCTGTTCTTACTCCTAACTAGTTGTGCAGGTGGAGTACCAACTGGAATGGAGCCCTTGGCCTAAGTTCTCAGATGAACTTCGCCCCTCTGAGTTTGGGAAAATCTCTCATGATGTGCCTAGTATCACCATAATCATAACAACCCCTCTGCAGGCGTGGATGCTCTTATTGAGTCTGTGCCGGATAATTGGAATAACCGTTGTAGGAACCCTGTACCGGTGGTGCACTAAAAAATAACTTCCCTACATGAGTACCCTGACTAAATGGAGCACCATGAGTAGTCTAAAGTGCGGACTGGATTGGCGAACTGCCTGAGCCTCCGCCATGATGAGTCATAGCTGAAGAGTAGAATCCATTGGAACCTCAAGAACCTCGAGACCTCTTGGTCTCCTTATCCTCCCTCTCCTCACCCCAAATACGCTCTAACATCCTAGCATTCTTCACTACTGCTGAACGAGTATCACTCTAAAGCTCCTGAGCCATGAAAAATCTAAGATCATAACTGAGCTCCTCAATGAATTTGCAAACTCGCTCTCTGATTGTGGGAACCAAGGTAGGTGCATGACGGGATAACTCACTGAACCTGATGGCATACTTTGACAATGTTATGGTGCCCTAATAAAGCTACTGAAACTCTATATGCCACACATCCCGGAGGGTCTGGGGAACAAACTCTCTCAAAAACATCTCTAAAACCTGAGCCCAAGTGGGTGGTGCTGTATTGACTAGTTTATTCTCCTCATAAACCTGCCACAACTGATACGTTTCTCCCCATAGTTGAAATGTAGTAAAAGCAACTCTGCTCACCTCTACAATCCCCATGGTGCAGAGAATGTGGTGACACTTCTCTAGAATCCCCGTGCACCCTTGGTAGCTGTGACTCTGAAAGTAGGTGGACTATACCTCTTAGACCTCTCAAGAAACTTCTGCTCCTCCTCTGATGCCCCTGGACTGACCTCAAGCTGAACCAGAATAATAGGTTGTACCAGCATCTTACCTGGAACCTGAACAATATGAGCCCGCTGCTCTGGAGTACGGGCTGTAGGAGTCTGAGCTCCTCCCCTAATCTGCGAAGTAGCTGGTGCAACCGAGATCAATCCCGCCTGAGCCAATGTACCAAACATGCTCAAGAACTGCGCTAAAGACCCCTGAAGTTTGAGGGTACCAAAAGGCGCCTCCGGTTCATGTCCCCTAACCGAAGCTACTAGCGGCTCCTCAAATGCTGCTCTGTTAGGTGCTCTAGCTGCAGCGCGTTCTCCCTCCTCGGCCTCTACCTCGACCCCAACCTCTCATGGCTCTAGCAGGGAGCGCAGGTGTCTGCTCAACTAAGGTAGCGCGTGTCCTCAACATTTGTGAGAGAAAAGAGATACAAAGGTTCAAACTTTGAAATTAACAAATCCGCATGACAAGAATGAAAGAAATGGAATTTTCCTTTAATTTTGTAGCCTCTCGAAGTTAACTACAGACGTCTCCGTACCGATACATAAGACTCTGCTAATCTTGCTCGTGTCTTGTAGAACGTATGAACCTAGAGATCTGATACTAACTTGTCGTGACCCCAAACTCCCTTCGTCGGATGTCGTGATGGCACCTAGTCTCTAGGTAGGTCGATTACTATAAAAATTAAACCAATTATTTACAATGTTAATTTGAAATAGAGTTTAATATGAATATCGATACAAGCGCGAAATGAGCCTACGCGGAAATAATCATAACCACCTCCCAAGACTGGTAATACAGAGTCATTAACTCTAACTAAGTACATGTAAATATCTCAAAGATCGAAATACAATACTGTTAAAGTGACAATCTGATAGTACAATATAAGGAAAGGACTCCAAGGGACTATGAAGATCAAGAAGCTCTACCTTGAATCCTTGCGATCAACAAGCTACCTCCCCCCGAGTACGATATCTCCAATACCTGGCTCTACACAAAAATAAGCAAAAGTGTAGTACTAGTACACCACGGTCGGGTAGCCAATAAGGATCAAGACTAACCTCGGTGGAGTAGTGGCGAGGTACAAGTCAACACTTACTAGACAAAATAACATGTGCAATATAGAAGTCTAAAGCTAATAATAGAAAGTAGGAATCAGTAAATGGAATCAAGAATCAACATGTGATATAAATAGTAAGGAAATAGGAACATCATGAAAGTACTGTTGAAACCAAATAATTAACACATTGACAACTAATAAATCAAGTCATTCTAACACAAGGTTCATAACTAAATCACTCTGTAATACTTCATCTCTTAGTCACAAGTCACGAATCTCAACCAACCATCATGTACTCACAGCAGCTCGTGCCCACATCTCGAATCACAATCACACGGACAACTCATAGGCCAATATCTCAAACCGCCTGGCATGATCATAGGCTCACATTCACAATCCACCCGACATTGTCACAGGCTCAAAATGACATCCGCCTGGCATGGTAACATGCTTACAATCACAATCCGCCTGGTATAGTAACATACTCACAATCACAATCCGCCTGGCATGTTCACATGCTAACAATCACAATACGTCCGTCATGGTCACATGCTCAATAGGAACAAGAAAACGGATAATGCAAGAACACATGGGCATGATCAATAAAGGTCAAGTTTTATACTCCTGAGCTAGTATAAGTGGCATGCTACGGTATATGCTTGTGCAAGTGTACTATTGCAGCCCAAGTCAACAAATAATATAAAATACATCTAATAGCTTATCGAAGCAACAAAATAATTCACGCAAGGTGTATGACATACACAAGGAAAATCACACCATTACATGAAAATCACTAACACAATATCGGCAAGCCATCACACATCACCCCTGACATTGCCACCTTTATCTCTCTGATAGCCACCCGTATCACTCCGTATTATAGCTACCATTATCGCTCCACCCAAACAATAATACAATTGCCACCCGTATCACTACGTCCATATAATATTAGTGAGATGCCACCCTTATGCCCCTCATAACAATAATAGTGAAATCCCATCCTTATACTCCGCATAACAACAACCAAACCATACAATACTTCACATGTTCTATCATCACAACAACATAACATATCAACTCGTATAACAAGTTCCCATAGGCCACAACCTTTCCAAAGATCCAATGATATCAATATTTCCACTACAAATAGCCCACAAATCAACACAACGTATATAGAATCTCAATAACAACAAAATGAATGGAAAATTAACTCGACACGGGACAACACCTCCTTTAGAAACAACTCCAATTAAATTAGACTAGTGACCTCCAATAACCTCAATTCCAATTAATCATCTAAGGATAAACTCAATAGTGAAAGTATTTTTGTGAAATGGAAAACTTCGGATTCTAGTGTATGAATAGCCTAACAATGAAAGAGATGAAACGAACTAGTACTACATCTAAATGCATGCGAATAACCTGGAAACAAAAGGATATCATGTAACAACAATTTCGACTAAGAGTAACTCCACAATAAAGGAAATCACATAATGGTAAAAGTGATAATAACTTCAAATAAAGCATATACGAGCAAACTCTAGAAGTAAGGAATGTGACATGTAATGACATTAAATAAATCACATGATAGGAGACATGACGAATAAAAGATATTACATGTGCTAACAATTCCAAATAAGTACATGAAAGAAGCCTAAGAGTCTAAATTGGTAATTTTTCACATATAAGCCCAAGTACGTACTCGTCACCTCCCGTACACCACATTCATATAACAAAATTAGCACAAACGACTCAAATCCTAAGGGATAGTTCCCCCACACAAAGTTAGGCAAGATACTTATCTCAAAATTCCTCGATCACCATTCTAAAATAGCTTTTCCTTCACAATTCACCTCCGCTCGGCTCGAATCTATCAAAAATCGACTTAATAGCATCAAATAATGCAAGATATATCAATTCCAATAAATAAAGCTATGATCTTTACCGAATTTCTCAAAAGTCAACCCCGGGCCCGCCCGGTCAACTCCTGGGTCTAAGAGTAGATTTCGACTAGGCATAACCCCACGAGTCTTTATATGTGTTTTGTTTCAAAATACGAATCCAATCGACTCTTAAATCCCAAATTTTCATTTTTCAAAACATAGACAAAGTTTCTCAAAATTCCCCTTTGATTCTCATAATTTTGATGTTAAATCTCATTTATAATCATGTACAATAGTTGGAAATTTATCAAAATCTTTTACCCAATGACTGTAGTTGAAAATCCCCTCTCCAAATTGCCTCTTACCGAGTTTAGGGTTCAAAATATGAAAGAATGAGCTAAAATCCCGAATTTCAACTTTTAACCCAACTGCAGATGTCGCATTTGCGACCAAAAGTTTGAAATTGTGGATGTTCGCAGTTGCGACCAAATTTTCACAATTGCGACCAAGGTTCTCAATTACGATCAAAAGTTTGCAATTGAAGTAGTTTGCAATTTCAATGAAAAGTTCGCAATTGCGAAGTACCAGCACCAGCAGTCGTAAACTTTACCGAAATGATTCAAAACTCATATGGAACCTCCTGGACACAAACCATATGTGAATTTCAATCATAAAATATGCTACAGACCTGCTCGCGGACTTAAAACATTGAAAAGAAGTCGTCTTGACCCGATATTTACTACGGTCAAGCTCTAAATTTCTTAACTTAACTAGTCTCTCAACCAATGATCCAAAATACACCCAAGCCCCTTGGGACCCCGTCAAATCATACAAATATGTACCAAAACATAACACGAACCTACTTGAGGACTCAAATAAAACATAACATCAAAACCATAAATCGTACCTTAATTCAAGCTTAATGAACTATGAATTTTCAACTTCTAAAACTAGCACTGAATCATATCAAATCAACTCGGAATAACGTCAAAGTTTTCGTGCAAGTCCCAAATGACAAAACAGATCTATTCCAACTCCTAGCACCACAATCTGTACTCGATATCAAGAAAGTCCTCTCAACCTTCCAAACTTTCAACTTTCCAACTTTTGCAAAAATACATCAAATTAACTTACGGTCCTAAAAATCCAAATCAAGACACGCGCTCAAGTCCAAAATCACCATATGAAGCTATGAGAATCATCAAAACACTATTTCCGAGTCGATTACTCAAAAGTTAAAATATGATCAACTGTTACCACTTAAGCTTCTAATACAAGAATTGTCTTTCCAAATGAATCTCGAATCATCCAAAAAGCCAATCTGGCTACACACGCAAGTCATAATACATAACACAACGCTGCTCAAGACCATAAGCCACCGAATGAGATGCAAATCCTCAAAACGACTTATCGAGTTGTTACAATCTTAGAGAAAGGGATATGCCCAGTCTATAATGACAAACAACATCAACATTGTTGAATTTATTAGATACAATAATGATATTTATAGTTGAAGTATCACTAGTTACAGGAGAAGTGACTGCAGGAAATGAACATGAAATAGAACTAGGAATACTAACAGAAAAAAGTGAATTAACTGAACTAGAAGAAGGTGGAACAAAACACCGTTGAACTGCAGAAGTAGCTTGCTAAAAGAATTTGTAAAGACCATTGTCCAGCCTACCAAGTACCACTGGCTTCTTCACTGAAGGGCCCTGTAGAGTGCAAGCAGCCTTGGTAAACTTTACAATATCAGTATCATGACACAACAAGTTACAAACACTAATGAGATTGTATTGGAAACTAGGAGTATAAAGCACATTGTGAAGAATAAGATCAGGAAATAAGGCTAGAGAACCAATATTAGTGACTTTGACTTTATATCCATTAAGAAGGGAGACTAGGTAAGGGGCAAGTAAAGCTTTTATATTGAAAAACAGGCTTTTAATGGAAGTCATATCAGCAGATTCTCCTAAGACTATTATCCAAATTGTCACGACCCAAAACCCACTATAGGTCGTGATGGTGCCCAACGTCTCCGTTAGGCAGGCCAACAGTGAAATACCAACTTATGAATTCATTTTATTAGTTTTGAAATTCAAGAACTTTATTAAATAAAGAAATTTGCATATTTAAAATCACAAATCATACACAACAAGTAAGATGTATATGTGAAAAGTGGCAATGTCGTGCAACCCCGTAAATATTCACTAAGATATTCCAAAACCTGGTGTAACAAGTGCATGAGCATCTTCTAAACAGTGCAATAATAATTCTCGAATATGAAATAGACAGGGTAAAGTACATACATAAGACGGAGACTCTAAGGGCTACGGTGCGTAGCATAGAAAGCAACCCACCCTAAAGTCTCCTTGGCAGCTGCGCCCACACGCCATGATGACCATCAAATGAATCTGCCAGATCCTACACATGTAGCGTAGAAGTGTAGTATGAGTATGTAAATCAACGCGTACCCAGTAAATATCTAGACTAACCCCGGAGGAGTAGTGATGATGGTCGACATCGACACTTACTAGTGGCGGCGTGCCACCTGATCCACACAACATACCCGTGGCGGCGTGACACCTGATCCAAACATTAACAATCAAGAAGAAAACACCCATCAGGTCGTAATGCTTATACTTACGAAATGTCCGAATAAGAACGCCAAGTGCATAATACAACCCTAGGGAGATGGATGGCTCCATGCGCTACAAAACCCCAAGCACGATTAAGGTGCAATAAATGACCTGCATCTAAAGAGCCATCTTGCTCATATACACCATAAGTTACACGGGATCACAACACATGTGCGAAACAATCAAGCCGTCTCACAACCCACATGGCACAAGAGTATAACATATGAAATAGACGGCAACAGGAACAACATCTACTACACCCAAAGACTCATCCATAAGCACAACTATGCAGGTAACACATCTGACCTGACGTAGAGCAAACATTCACCTTAGACCCACCAATAGACCTCAAGCCGATCCTGATCATACCATACTAGGCCAACCATCTTTCAAGGATCCATAGTGGCCCCATTCATGACACACACGAGCAGCCGTCCAATCCGGAACAAACTCCCACAATCCACAACCAAAGAAATGGAGTGTCTTTCAAGCATGAGCTCTCACCTTAGAGATAGTACCAAAATCGCTGTACTCGGTTTCAACCTTGAAAAATTAAGTGGTTAACATGTCATGCTTATACAATCTTCCCGTGGAATATGCTCCCATCATCTTTCGCACCAGATAGCAAAGTCTGCATCTCCATACCACCAACCGACAGATTATGTAAAGAAAATCAAGAATCCGCAAATCAATGCACAATGCCTCTACCACATAACGCCATTCTCAGGACACACTTAGTAATGACAGCTTACTCTGAACACTTGAATTCTTCCCTGCTCATCCGAGCTCGTGACATTCTTATCAATACCGAACCATAACTTTGATCCTCAGCTTCCAATTTCTACACCGCCCACTGCACCTAACATGCTGCTATGCGAGAATCCCAGAACTTTATCATACTTCATGAACCACTAGTAGAATAAAAAATTTATTGGCTAGAAACCATTCAGTTAAATCATTTTAGAAGAACCATTGCAACACACGTCTGAATTCCCATAACAGCAGAAAATATAACCTCAGGTCGTGGTCTAAACCACCATAATTCTTCCGGGATCCATTTACACAACGAGGCCATAAGAATCGAATACCTCCCAAATCAAGTGAACTATGGTGGATGTCAAGCCCGTGCGTACAACCACTAACCACCTGTATAACATAATACGCTGAAGGGCCTGATCATCGTCACAATCAGCTGATTCAAGCCATTTCTAATCGGCTCAAGTTCTTCCCATTTACTCTTGACTTGCCTCTGACATAATAGTTATTTTCAAACACATAACAGGCCTCAAACAACACTCATTCCAAGTGACCCCTATCACAATACCACATCATTGCAACACCCATAAGCCATTTCATACCCTCCTCATGTAGTCTATAATAACTTCAACTGGTACAACTACGCTGATTAGATCCTCTACGAATCCGAAGTTGTTATCCCATTTTCCTAAGATTGCACCGCAGACCTGTTGATAACATAGAAACGCTCCAGGTACCCTTCACACTACACTACAAAACCCAATCCTTAGCCACATAACGAACCTAAAAATCCTTAAGCATCACACAAAAATTCTCGAATCCACTAGAACCAAAAGAGTCACCCACTATAGTCTAGTCACAATTATTTAACCAAAACACTAGTGCTCCGTTAGCATATGAGCACACCCATGAAGCAAACAAATGAATAATTTCCCTTGTACATCACATCCATCAAATCCTCTCCTCAAATTACCCCTGATTTTTTCATTCCTTAGTAATAACTAATCCACCCAACATACTGATAACCCGAAACTTCAAAGGCACATCATCATAAGCAGTAGACTCCCGCTCTTAGCCTTAAGCCACAATACATAATCACATTAGTTACAATGACTCATCCTCTTTAGTTACCATTATCTCGCACCATTGCTGAAATAATAATTTTCTCTAAGTTATTGTTTAACTAATCATAACACATCCGAAATTATCAGTCACAATCACATACTCAACCTCCTGATAGCCATATCATCTTCTTCAAGTGATCCTCAACTCACATCGTAGTACATACTTCATGTTGGATAGAAATAAAGTTCTTTAGAGGGACTTTACTAGAAATCACGCAACTTCTAACACTTCACAGGAGCTAGTCCACATGTGTAACCCCATATTGACATCTTCCAAAGATGTTGCCCTGATTACAACCACCACAAAATCAGTTAATCCTCTTGAGTCCATACTTACCCACCAATCGAAAGCGCCCGCTCATTCCCATCAACACCAAATGAAGGTCTAGCGATGCATCCAAAACTCGAAGTCATATTACATCCCAGGCAAACTCTCACCTGTCATATTCAAATTTCCCAGTACAGTAGCCACCATCCCATATGAGGTCTATAAACTTAGTCATTGTCCACCATGATCCCAAAATCTCTTTAACTTTCTCAAAGCATGTGTCTATCCTACCACCGAATGTGTACGCTACTCTACCACTCCCACTTTGGTTAAACCATCTCCTTAAGCAACTTCTCGGCCTTTGTTGTTCGTACTTGACCTACGAGCAATTTAACCTCCACGAGACTCCTTTTACCATGCCCTTCCTCATCTTTCGCTGCCTAAATACTGTCTCAAATAAAAATCCATATCTGTAGCACCCGAACTAATAAATTTCTACCAACTCTAATCCTCATCGAAGATCATCTTTCTCGAGCCATCAACATTAGAAACAGCGATTCGACTTTGAAGTCAACATACACCGCCATATTTGATAACTGCTTCTTAGGCACCGTTCTACAACACCCTGTCCTGAAGGCAAATCAAAGGAGACTCTAACACCGATAGGCCTTAATACGTTCCAGCAAGGACGAAGACACCACACCACAAATGAAAATACCACCACGCTCGAAAATATCAAGTTTTGCTACTCCGTCAACCAAGGCCTAAACATTCCTAGTTTAATTGCCTCCACTCCTCTAGAATTAAATACCAAACCTCTACACCATGAACTAAGAAATCCTCATTTCAAGTCATCCATTGTCGCGACACATAAATAGACACCCTACCTTGTCCACCAATAGTGTGTGATAACAACACACGAACATCATAACACACTATGCGTAGCCCTGAAACTATAGGCATCACTAACATTGGGCTGAAACAACCGTACACCCTTCTACAAGAAGACTATAATAGAATGCTCGAATTCGCAGGGAGAAACATCCTGCACCGCATCTGCAACACCACTACAACTCCTCGATGCCTAATTGATAGTGAGTGCTCAACATCGTATAAGAATGAGTAGGAAGGAAATGGAGGCACAAGCTCCAACGAAACCAAACCGCACGATGAGGAACCAAGAAGGGAAGTGCTCCTAGAAGCCCTGTAGCCTCTCGAAGATAAATACAGACGTCTCCGTACCGATCCACAAGACTCCACTAGACTCGCTCATGACTTGTGAGACCCAAGTGAACCTAGTGCTCTGATACCAAGTTGTCACGATTTAAAACCCATTATAGGTCATGATAGAGCCCAACATTGTCGTTAGGCAAGCCAACAGTGAACTACCAACAAGTAAGATGTATATGTGAAAAGTGTCAATGTCGTGCAACGTCGTGCAACGTCGTATAATATTCATTAAAATATCCCAAAATCTGGTGTCACAAGTGCATGAGCATCTGCTAAAGAGTGCAATAATAATACAACGCCTGTCTGGAATAGAAAATAAATAGGGTAAAGTATATACATAAGATGGAGACTTAGAGGGCTGCGGTGCGTAGCATAGAAAGCAGCTCACCCTAAAGTTTCCTTGGCAACTGCGCCCACGCGCCATGATGACCATCGAATGAACCTACCAGATCCTGCACATGTAGTGTAGAAGTGTAGTATGAGTACATAAATTAACGCGTACCCAGTAAGTATCTAGCCTAACCCCGGAGGAGTAGTGACGAGGGGTCGACATCGACACTTACTAGTAGTCCAATGAATCGTATACAATAAGAAGTTAAATAAATATAAGGCAGGTAATAAACATAATAAATAAATATATGTACGTGATACAACCCTCCACTGAATAGTAAACTCAAGCTCCCAATCATCGGTCACCCCTCTACTGGAGTGAGTATGTGTGTGTGTGTGTGTGTATATATATATATATATATATATATATATATATATATAAAGTAGTCCCCACCATATAGGCCGTCACAATTCAAATAGGGAAAACTCGCAGATGCACTGCCTTCTTGTCAAATATTACGCATGATTCCATAAGAGTATTTTATATAAATGCCAAGGTGTACGGCTCGATCCCATCAAAACGTGCACACTATCGAGGGTCGAATGACACGAACCATATATGCATCTATTATATTGCCGAGGTGAATGACACACTCCCATGAATGTGTGGTGAAAAATCTTGTCGAGGAGAACAACCCGATCTCATTAGAATAAGAGCTTCAATGGGTCCTTGACCCCCAATTCATGAATAAACGTGTGAGTTATGAATTTTTAAGTAAAAGATTTCGATGAAAGCGCATAGAGCGGGAGAAATTCATAGGAGGAGCACAATTATTCCGCGACTAATCATGAAGCTCGTCAAATCTCTACGATATCAAGTCTATCACTCTATGCAAACCTAGTCTCAAGTCGTAACGTAAATAAAGGAATCTAATAGGCAAGGACAACTCAAGAAGTACAATTAAAACATGGTGTGAACCTAAGTCTACCCGGACATAATCAGGAACTAGCATACGTACGGACACTTTTCACCTCATACATGCGTAGATCCCACAATATTTAACACATATGAATATAACACCTACAGGGTAAATTCCCCCTCCCAGGATTAGACAAGAGATTTACCTCGCTTTGAAGCTCTATAACCGGCTCCAACGTCTCTCTAACACCTCGAATCGATTGCCATCATTCCAAAACTAGTCAAACAATGTGCAAACAAATCAAAATATACCCCAATAAGTATAATTTAACAATTTATAAAAGTTCCCAACTCCGCTCAAAAATTCAACGGTGGGGTCCACTTCTCGGAATCCGACAAAATTACAAAATCTGAATACCCATTCAACCACGAGTCCAACCATACCAAATTAAATCCAATCTGATCACAACTCGACCTTCAAATCCTCAAATTATAGTTTAGGAAGTTTCTACAATTTTTCCCAAATTTCCATCTCAAAATACTAATCAAATGATGAAAACAATGATATATTCAGGTATATTAACCAAATCCGAGTTAGAATCACTTACCCGCGATGAAATTTTTGAAAATCAATGAACAATCGCCACAAACCGAGCTCCAAAGTCCAAATGTGAAATAATACGCTAATCCTCGTTTATAAAGTACAAAAATCTGATCTCCCATTCTGCTGACCGCACATTCCAAGTCCCGCACCAACGATCCAAATTGTGCGATCGCACATCCAGAGTGACTATACTACAAGACTTCAGTAGATTTGCCATGATTTTCTATAAAAAATTCCAAATGATGAATGGTTTTTCTTTATTGAAACTAGAATCAAAGGGCTACAACTTTTATATTTGGATCATCTCCAAACTCTTTATGTATTAAAGGATGTAAGCTTCCGAAGTCAGACCATCAAACCTGCAGATTCCCCTTTCTGTGGCCGCAAGAGTATTTCTACGATCCGCACATGAGGCTTTGCCTCAACACTCCAAAATGTGGCTTCCACATTTCAACTGTTCCAGAACATCATTAGAGTGCCGAAATGCCCAAACTCGTTCAAAACTCACCCTGAAACACATCTGAGCCACTCGGGAACCCGCTCGAATATACCAACAAGTCCCATAACATAACACAGACATACTCGAGGCCTCAAATCACACCTAACAATGATCAAAATCACGAATTGCACCTCAAATCAAACCTAATGAACTTTGAATCTTCCAACTTCTAAAACTCGTGCTGAAATGTATCAAATCAATTCGTAATAACATTAAATTTTGTTCACAAGTCATAAATGACATAACGAAGCTACTGAAATTTCCAGAACCATAATCCGAACTCGATATCATAAAAGTCAACTTCCTGTCAAACTTATGAACATTCGAAACCTTCAAATTTCCAATTTTCGCCGATTAGTGCCAAAACCTTCTAGAAATATCCAAATGAAATTTCGAGAATATGCCCAAGTCCAAAATTATCATAGGAACCTATTGAGGCCTTCAAATCTCAACTTCGAGGTTTTTTACTAAAAAATCAAACCTTAGTTAACTTTTCCAACTTAAAGCTTCTGAATCAACTCTGAACTTCCCAAAATCCAATTCCGACCAGACGTACAAGTCATAATACATGAAGTGAAGCTACCAAAGGACTTAAATCGCTGAACGAAGTTCTAGAGATCATAATGACTGGTCGGGTCGTTACACAAACTATTATATCTACTCTACTCAACTTACTACTCCCTTATGAGGGAACAACATACCAACAAATTTGGAAGAACCTATGAGGTTGGAACCAGGAGGGGAAGAAGTAATTGGGCCTGTTGCTGAAGTAAAATTATTAGTTGGGAATATTGGTCTTTGGTAAGGCTAGGCACTATAGAAGGACTCTGAGATTCAAACATATCAGCAACATAGTCTATAGTAGAAATACCAGGCATGGTAGTGGACTCAAGCTCAACATGAGAAGGTGATGTTTTAGGGCCTAAATTCTTTATAGGTTTGAAATTGGGGGGAAATCCGTACAACTTATAACACCTGTCAATACTATGACTAGGTTTTTTGCAATATTTGCATACCACATAAGAATATGAGACTCAAAAGAAACCTTAGAAGAGAAGTTAGGCTTTGACACAACAACAGTGTTAGAAGTTGATGCAGAATTCAATACACCAGCAGTGAAAGAAGTAAAATTAAAGGGAAACCCAGTCCTAGCAGATACCTACCTCTACTTCTCATAAGACAAAAGAATATTGTAGACTATACCACAAGATGGGAGGGGTCTCATCACTAAAGTGCTACTCCTGGTTTGAACATATCAAACCCATAAGAAATTGATAAGCCTTTTGTTCCTCATCTTCAACTGATTGGCCCCACAAGTACAAACCTTTGCCCTACCAGCATTGTCATGACCCAAAACTGACCGTGCGATGACGGCTATCATAAAACTAGGCAAGCCTCAATTCAAAATTTCTAATAAAGTAAATTACTTTTTAGAAATAACAGCGGAACGAGTTAACATTAAAAGAAAAACTTTTTAAAACAGAATTATCCTAAACACGATACAACCATCCCAAACCGGAGTGTCACTAAGTGCATGAGCGTCTAAAATTCAGAATACAGTCCACAATAGTATCTAAAGAATAAAACTGAAAGTACAAATAGAATAAGGAAGGGAAATCAAGGCCCGCGAACGCCATGCAGATACCTTGATAGTCCCCAAACTCAGATGTCTCAATTAGCAGTAGCCGTCGTGACCGAAAACGCCTGGATTTGCACACAAGGTGCAGGGAGTAACGTGAGTACATCCAACTCAGTAAGTAACAAGTCCAAACTTTGGACTGAAGATAGTGACGAACTCAACCGGTAAAGATAAGATGGAAATAAATGTGCAGAAACCTAGGCATGCTCTTAAATCAAATAGACAACTCAAAACAGAAAAGTAAAGCAGATCCGTATAGTGAAATGAGTACAACTCTGTTTTCATTACATGCCAATGAACATACTATAAGTGATGCACCATGTTGTCTGCCTCAAATTCTCACACTCTCGATATCTCAACCACTCGGTAGTGTATATGGCTCATACGACCTAGGGAAATTCCATCTCGAAATATATACAACACTGATGATAGTTCACCCAGTACCAAGGAAAGGCCAATCCAGCCCTGTAGAGAAGATCCATATCCAGGTAACAACTACTTCGGACAAGATCCATGTCCAGGGAAGATCCATCCCTCAATAATATCAACCGCGCTCATTGGGGATGTGTTACAGATTCCGGATGGGCTCTTACAGCTCTCGCTATGACAACATCAATATAACCGTTGCAGAGTGCAGCCCGATTCCATATCTGTCACTCACAATCGGCACTCGGCCTCACTCAGTCATCAATCTCTCCAGTCTCACTCATGGGCCCAAAAAATCAAGAAACTAACCCAACACAGTAATATGATGAATCAATGGACAACTGATACTGGTATGTGACATGAGATGCATGTCTATGACTGAGTACGAAATATCAGTAAGAGTAGTAAATTTGACAGCTAGAAAAGACCACTATGTGTCTCAACAGTACCATCATAAAGCCTAAGCATGATATCTAGCATGATTGACATCTCAATTAATTTATCACATGATAACAACACGGATATCATCAAGATATTATCACTACACAATGCCATGGAAACAATCACGTCACAATTTTCACGGTGCACGCCCGCACGCCCGTCACTTGGCATGTGCGTCACTTCAATACAATTCATATTATACATATTTTGGGGTTTCGAACCCTCAGAATCAAGTTTGAAAGCGTTACTTACCTCAACTGCGCAAAAGTCCTACTCCGAAATGCCCTTGCCTCTCAAATCGGTCTCCAAATGCCCGAATCTAACCACAAGCAATACGAGGTGATCAATATAGGCTAAAAGACAAATTCCACAAAAAAACATGAAATTCTACCCAAAATCCGAAATCGGCCCCCAGACCCATGTATCGAAATTTAGCAAAAGACACAAAACCCGAAAGCCCATTCACTCACGAGCCTAACCATACTAAAATTACTCAAATCCGATAACAAAGTCCCATTCAAAACCTCAAAATTCTAATTCAAGAGTTCTTCTTCTTTTTCCCTAATTTCTCACCCTAAATCACAAGTTAGATGATAAAATTAAAGATGTAATCATGGAATTTAACCAAAACCAAGTAGAAATCACTTACCCCAATCAACTCCACGAAAATCCCTCCAAGAATTGCACATTCCGTGTTCTCTAGCTCGAAATGTGAAAAATGGGTTCAAACCCTCGTTTTTGAAATCAATACTGTCTGCCCAGATTTCCTTCTTCGCGAACGCGGCCGTAATCTCGCGTTCGCATAGACCAACTTAGACTGCCTCCCAATTATATCTTCACGAATGCAGTCAATGCTTCAGGAACGAAGCTTTACAAGCTCAACTCATTGCGAACGCGGCCCATACCTCGCAAACGCGTAGACTAACGACCTGGGGTCCCCAGCAGCCTCACTTCTCTTCGCGAACGCGACACCACTCATGTGTTCGTGATGCACACACAGAAGACACCTTCACGTTCGCGTCCTCTCCTTCACGAACACGTAGAACAAATCCTCCCAGCTCAAATTAACCCTTGGCGAATGCGAGGCTCCTCTCGCGAACACGTAAGAGGAAACATAAAATGCACACCAGTAGATATCATCCATCAACCAAAATCAAAAGGTGATCCGTTAACCACCCGAAACTCACCCGAGGCCCCTGGGACCTCGACCAAACATACCATCAAGTCCCGAAACACTATACGAACTTATTCGAATCCTCAAACGACCTCAAATAACATCAAAAACATGAATTACACAAGGATTCAAGCCTAATGAACTTAGAAATTTCTGAATTCTACAAATGATGCCGAAACCTATCAAATCATGCCCGATTAGCCTCAAATTTTTCACACAAGTCAAAAATTACTCCAGGAACCTACTCCAACTTCTAGAACTCCAATCCGACCCTGATATCAAAATTTTCACTCCCGACCAAATTCGCCAAAATTCCAACTTTCGCCAATTCAAGCCTATATATACTACGGACCTATAAAGCACATTCCAGACGCGCTCCTAAGTCCAGAATCACCTAAAGAAGCTAACAAAACCATAAAAATTCAAATCTGAGGTCATCTACACATATGTTGACATCCGGTGGACCTTTCCAACTTAAGTTTCCAATTAAGAGACTAAGTATTTCAATTCCTTCCGAAACCACTCCGGACCCAAACCAACTATCCCGGCAAGACATATAATAGTTTTAGAGCAAAAATGAATCAGAAGAATGGGGGAAGAGGGCTATAACTCTAGAAATGACCGCCTGGGTCATTACATCCTCCCTCTCTTAAACAAACGTTCGTCCTCGAACGAGTCCAGAAATATACATGGAGTCTCAAGTAGTTGTGGATATCTGCTCCGCATCTCTCGCTCGGTCTCCCAAGTGGCCTCCTCCACGGGTTGACCTATCCATTGCACATTCACAGAAGCTATATCCTTTGGCTTAAACTTTCGAACATGCCGCTCCAAAATGGCCACTAGCTCTACATCATAAGTCATATCACCATCCAACTGAACCGTGATAAAATCCAAAACATGGGACGGATCACCGATATACTTCCAGAGCATAGAAACATAAAATACTGGATGCACACTCGATAATCTAGGTGGCAAGGCAAGCTTGTAAGCCACCTGTCTGATCCTCTGAAGTACCTTTAAAGGCGCAATTAACCGAGGGATCAAATTTCCCCTCTTCCCAAACCTCATAACACCCTTCATGGGTGATACCTTTAGCAGAACCTTCTCCCAGACCATGTAAGACACATCACGAACTTTCCTATCAGCATAGCTATTTTGCCAAAAGTGCGTCGTGCAAAGCCGCTCCTGAATAAATTTCACCTTGTCTAATGCTTCTTGGACCAAGTTTGTACCGAAGAGCCTAGCCTCACCCAGCTCAAACCATCGCACCGGAGATCTACACCGCCTCCCATATAAAGCCTTGTACGGAGCCATCTAGATGCTCGACTGATAACTGTTGTTATATGCAAACTCCGCGAGTGGCAGAAACTAGTCCCATGAACCCCCAAAATCAATGAAACAAGCAGGAAACATGTCCTCCAATATCTGGATAGTGCGCTCGGACTGTCCGTCCTTCTCAGGGTGAAATGATGTGCTCGACTGAACCTGAGTACCCAACTCTTGCTGCACGACTCTCCAAAAATGCGACTTAAATTGTGTGCCTCTATCTGAAATGATGGAAATTGGGACACCATGCAGGCGAACAATCTCTCAGATGTAAATCTCAGCCAAACGCTCTAAAGAATAAGTAGTACCAACTAGAATGAAGTGCACGGACTTGGTCAGCCGATCCATAATCACCCAAATAATATCAAATATCCTCGAAGTCTGTGGGAGCCCAACTACGAAATCCATGGTGATCCGCTACCACTTCCACTCCGAGATCTCTAACCTTTGAAGCAATCCACCGGTCTATGATGCTCATACTTTACCTGCTGACAATTGAACACTGAGCTAAAAACCCAACTATGTCTTTCTTCATCCTTCTCCACCAATAGTGTTGTTTCAAATCTTGGTACATCTTTGCGGCACCCGGATGGATGGAATACCACGAGCTGTGGGCCTCCGCAAGAATCAACTTCCGTAGCCCATCCACATTGGGAAAATCTATCCGGACCTGCATCCTCAACACGCCATCATAACCAATAGTCACATCCATGGCATCACCTCGCTGAACCCTGTCTTGGAGGACAAACAGGTCAGGCTCATCATACTAACGCTCCTTGATACGATCATAAAGAAAAGACCGAGAGACCACACAAGCCAATACTCGACTCGGCTCAGAAATATCTAATCTGACAAACTGGCTAGCCAAGGCCTGAACATTCAACACCAATGGCCTCTTTGCGACTGGAAGATATGCTAAACTCCCCAAACTCTCACTCGGGCGAGTCAGGCATTGACCACCACATTGGCCTTCTCGGGGTGGTACAAGATGGTGATGTCATAGTTTTTAAGTAGCTCCAACCACCTCCGCTGACGCAAGTTAAGATCCTTCTGCTTGAACAGATGTTGTAAACTCCGGTGGTCAGTGAAAATCTCATAATGGACCCCGTACAAATAGTGCCACCAAATATTCAAGGCATGAACAATAGCTACTAACTCAAGGTCATGGACATGATAGTTCTTCTCATGAGTCTTCAACTGGCGCAAAGTATAAGCAATCACTCTACCCTCCTGGATTAGAACACACCTGATACCAATCCACGAAGCATTGTAATACACTGTGTAAGAACCAAAAGCTGACGGCAAAACTAGAACTAGAGCCGTGGTCAAAGCAGTTTTGAGCTTCTAAAAGGTCTCCTAGCACTCATCCAACCACCTGAATGGAGCACCTTTTTGGCTATTTGGTCAAGGGCGATGAAATAGATGAGAAACCCTCCACAAAACGACGGTAATATCTTGCCAAACCAAGAAAGCTCTGAATGTCCGTGACTGAGGATGGTCTGGGCCAAATTTGCACCACTTCTATCTTCTTCGGATCCACCTGAATACCCTCAATGGGCACCACGTGCCCCAAGAACGCCACCAAACTGAGCCAAAGCTCACACTTAGTGAACTTTGCGTAAAGCTTCTCCTCCCTCAACCGCTGCAACACAATCCTCAGATGATGGACATGCTCCTCCTAGCTACGAGAGTACACCAGGATGTCATCAATGAATACAATAATGAATAAGTCTAAATAAGGTTGAAACACACTGTTCATCAAATGCATGAATGCTGCTGGGGCGGTGGTCATCCCAAAAGACATCACAAGGAACTCATAATGGCCATATCGGGTCCTAAAAGTTGTCTTAAGAATATCTGAATCTTGAATCTTCAGTTGGTGACACCCTGACCTTAAATCAATCTTGGGGAATACCCTCGCTCACTGAAGCTGGTGTTCAATTACCCTAATCAATGCACATCCTCATAGAACCATCCTTCTTCTTTACAAACAGAACGGTGCACCCCAAGGTGACACACTAGGACGTATAAACCCCTTATCAAGGAGTTCCTAAAGTTGTTCCTTCAACTCCGTTAGTGCCATACGATACGGTGGAACAAAAATGGGTTGAGTGCCCAGCACCAAATCAATACCGAAGTCAATATCCGTGTCAGGCGGAATGCCTGACAGGTCTGTAGGAAACACATTCGGAATCACACACCACAGGAACAAAATCAATAGGAGGGGCCTCCGCACTAACATCCCTCACAAAAGCCAAATAGGATAGGCACCCCTTCTCAACCATTCGCTGAGCCTTCAAGTATGAAATCACTCTACTAGTAACATAGTCTATAGAACTGCTCCACACAACCCTAGGACCCCACATCACTAATGTCACGATCTTAGCATGGCAATCTAAAACATCATGGCATGGAGACAACCAATCCATACCCAATATCACATGAAAATCGACCATACTGAGTAGCAAAAGATCTACTCTACTCTCCAGACTCCCAATAGTCACCACACATGACCGATATACACGGTCCACAATAATAGTATTGCCCACCGAAGTAGATACATGAATATATGAAGCTAGAGACTCACGGGGCATATCCAAAAAATGAGCGAAATACGAGGACACATATGAATAAGTGGAACCAGAGTCAAATAATACATGCATATCTGTGGCAAACTAAGACAATACCTGTAATCACAACATCTGAAGCAATGGCATTTGGACTGGAAGGGACAACATAGAAATGGGCCGAGCCGGCTCCTGATCGGCCTCCCCCTCTCGGGCGACCCCTAGCTGACTGAGCCCCACCCCTAGCTGGATGGGCGGGTAGAGAAGTAACTGGTGCTGAAGTCGTAGGCTGACTCCTCTACTGAGATGAACCTTCTGAAAGGCGGGGACAATACCTCTTAATATGACCCAAATCTCCACTTTCAAAGCAAACTCTCCTTACAAATGGCGGTGGGGACTGATGGAAACCCCGAGCACCAAAATAACTGCTAAAAGGTCCTGACACAGATAAACCCTGAGTTGATGGTGCATGAGAAGAACTCTGAGCTGGTAATGCACTGAATGATGACTGGCCCTACTGATAATTGTGTGACCCATGGCCAGATGATGCATCATGGTGAACTGGGCGAGCTGTCTGAGCATGTCTGAACGGACAACCCCTACCGTGCTGGAACTGACCCCTAGAAGAAGCACCGCTAAATTCACCCTGTCCATAAGGCCTCTTGGCCTCCCTCTCAACCCACTACTGACTGCGAACCATCTCAATCTGATGAGCAATATCGAAAACCTCATCAAAAGTAGCTCCATACACACTCTCTCTCTATGGTCATAAGAAATCGCAGCTGAAAAGTGAGGCCATCTATGAACCTCATGATCCTCTCTCTATCTGTGGGACCAACCAGATAGCATGACGGGCCAACCTTGAGAATCACATCTCATACTGCATCACAGACATATCACCCAGATGAAGCTGCTCAACTTGTCTGCACAGCTCCTCTCTGTGGGACTGAGGTACGAACTTCTCTAGAAAGATAATGGAGAACTGCTGCCAGCTAAGGGGTGATGCGCTGACCGGCCTAAGCCTCTCATAAGCCTCCCACCGACTGAATGCAGCTCCAGAGAACTGAAAAGTAGTGAATGAGACCCCACTGGTCTCCAGAATACCTGTTGTACAGAGTATCCTCTAACACCTATCCAAGAAGCCCTGTGCATCCTCTCTCTCTGCACCACTAAAAGATGGAGGCTGGAGTCTCCCAAACCTCTCCAATCTACGCTGCTTATCCTCCAGCGTAGTAGGAACCACATAGTCCTGAGCTGCTGCAACCGCTGGACTGGTGGTACCCCCAGTGTCTGGAGTCCCAGTACTACCTGCTCATGTGTGTGGGAGGAGGGTGTCTGAGTACCTCCCCCAGCCTGAGAAGTGGCTGCTACCGTCGAAACTGAGACCGCCTGTGCACACGGTCAGAATCTGAGCTAGGGCCTCTTGAAGGTCAGGAATCATGATGGGCACCAGTGGTGCCTGAGCTGGTCCCGCTGGTGCATCCACAACTTGGACCTAGTCCTGATTTGGGGCAACTAGTGGATCTGTAGGTACTGCCCCAGCTGCTATGCAAGCTGCACCTCTGCCTCTACCGCGACATCGACCTCTCACGACCCTAGCTGGTGGTATTGGTGGCTGCCCCTCCAGCCTGGTGGTACGTGTCCTCACCATATGTGAGAGAATGAAATAATAGAAGTTTAGTACTAGATTCAACATACTCGCATGACAAGAATTCAAGATGTGAAGTTTCCTAAGGGTTCTTCAGTCTCTCGAAGATAAGTATAGACGTCTCCGTACCGATCCGCAAGACTCTACTAAACCCGCTCATGACTCGTGAGACCTATGTAACCTAGGCTCTGGTACCAAATTGTCACGACCCAAAAATAGATGTCGTGATGGCACCTATCCTAGAACTAAGCAAGCCTCAATTCAACGTTTCCAATACAGTAAATCAGTTTTTAGAAATAACAGTGGAACGAGTTAACATTAAAGAAAACTTTTTTAAAAAAGAATTATCCAAAACACGATACAACCATCCCAAACCGGGGTGTCACTGAGTACATAAGCGTCAAAAAACCAGAATATAGTCTACAACAGTATCTAGAGAATAAAGTTGAAAGTACAGATAGAATAATGAAGGGAAATCAAGGCCCGCGAATGCCATGCAGCTACCTCGATAGTTCCCGAACTCTGATGCCTCAATCAATAGCTGCCGCCGTGACCAGAAATGTCTGGATATGCACACAAGGTGCTAAGAGTAACGTGAGTACATCCAACTCAGTAAGTAACAAGTCCAAACTTTGGACTGAAGATAGCGATGAATTCAACCAGTACACATAAGATGGAAATAACTATAAAGAAACGTAGGCATGCTCTTAAATCAAATAGACAACTCAAAACCGTAAAGTAAAGCAGATTCGTACAGTGAAATGAGTACAACTCTGTTGTCACTACATTCCAATGCACATACTATAAGTGATGAACCATGCTGTCATACGCAAATGCTCACACTCTCGATATCTCTACCACTCGAAACTATATATGGCTCATACTACCCAGGGAAGATCCATTCCGGAATATATACAACACTGACCATAGGTCACCCATTTCCAATCCAGCTCTGTGGAGAAGATTCATATCCAGGTAATAAGTACTTCGGACAATATCCATGTCCATGGAAGATCCATCCCTCAATAATATCAACCGCGCTCACTAGGGGTGTGTTACAGACTCCGGAGGGTTCCTATAGCCCAAGCGCTATCACAACACCAATATAACCGCTGCGGCGTGCAACTCGATCCCATATCTGTCACTCACAATCGACTCTCGACCTCACTCAGTCATCAATCTCTCCAGTTTCACTCATGGGCCCAAAACATCAAGAAACTAGCCCAACACAGTAATATGATGAATCAATAGATAACTACTGAGATTGGTATGTAACATGAGATGCATGTATATGACTGAGTACAAAATATTAGTAAAAGCAGTAAATTGACAGCTAGAAACGGCCACTATGGGTCTTAACAGTACCAGCCTAAAGCCTAAGCAGGATATCTAGCATGATTGACACCTCAGTTACTTTATCAGATGATAAGAACACGGATATCATCAAGATATTATCATTACATAGTGCCATGGAATCAATCAGGTCACAATTCTCACCGTGCACGCCCGCACGCCCGTCACTTGGCATGTGCGTCGCTTTAATACCAATCATATAATACATAATTCAGGGTTTCGAACCCTCGGAATCAAGTTTGAAAGCATTACTTACCTCAACTGCGCGAAAGTCCTACTCGGAAATGCCCTTGCCTCTCAAATCGGTCTCCAAATGCCCCGAATCTAACCACAAGCAATACGAAGTGTATAGGCTAAAGGAACAAATTCCACAAAGAAAACATGAAATTCTACCCAAAATCTGAAATCGGCCCGAATCAGCCCCCGGGCCCACGTCTCGAAATCCGATAAAAGTCACAAAACCCGAAAGTTCCTTCACTCACGAGCCTAACCATACTAAAATTACTCAAATTCGATAACAAAGTCCCGTTCAAAACCTCAAAATTCTAACTTAAGAGTTCTTCTTTTTCCCCCCAATTTCTCGCCCCAAATCACAAATTAGATGATAAAATTAAAGATGTAATCATGGAATTTAACCATAACCAAGTAGGAAGAACTTACCCCAATCAACTCCACAAAAATCCCTCCAAGAATCGTCGAATTCTTTGTGCCCTAGCTCAAAATATGTAAAATAGGTTCAAACCATCATTTTCGAAATTAATACAGTCTATTTCCATCTTCGCGAACGCGACCGTCCTCTTGCGTTCGCGTAGACCAACTTAGACTGCCTCCCAATTATCTCTTCGCGAAAGCGGTCAATGGTTCACGAACGCGATACCTCTCACACGTTCCCGATGCACACACATACCACACCTTCGTGTTCGCTTCCTCTCCTTCGCGAACGCGTAAAACAAATCATCCTAGCTCACATTAACCCTTCACGAACACGAGGCTCCTCTCGCGAACGCGTAAGAGGAAACCAGAAAATGCACACCAGCAGATATCAACCATTAACAAAAGTCCAAAAATGATTTGTTAATTACCCGAAACTCACTCGAGGCCCCCGGGACCTCAATCAAACATGCCATTAAGTCCCAAAACACTATATAAACTAAGTCGAATCCTCAAACGAACTCAAATAACATAAAAAACACAAATTACACACGGATTCAAGCCTAATGAACTTAGAAATTTCTGAATTCTACAAATGACGCTGAAACCTATTAAATGACGTCCGATTAACATCACTTTTGCACAAGTCAAAAATGACATCGCGAACCTACTCCAACTTCCGGAAATACATCCTATCTCGATATCAAAATTTTCACTGCCGGCCAAAATCGTCAAAATTCTAACTTTCTCCAATTCAAGCCTAATTCTACTACAGACCTTCAAATCACATTCCAGACGCTCTCCTAAGTCAAAGATAACCTAACGGAGCTAACAGAACTATAAAAATTTAAATCTGAGTTCGTTTACACATAAGTCGTCATCTGGTCGACCTTTCCAACTTAAGTTTCCAATTAAGAGACTAAGTGTCTCAATTCCTTCCGAAACCACTCCGGACCCAAACCAACCAATCCGATAAGACGTCTACCAGCTATAGAGCATAAAAGAAGCAGAAAAATGGGAGAACGAGGCTATAACTCTGATACCATGTTAACAACCAGCATCTACATAGACTCGGCGAAGAAGAACTTTGGGTTAGGTAGAAATGAGAGAGAAAGTTCGGGATATTTTCTGATAAAGAAAGCCAAAATGAATCATCTGTCTATTACAACCGGGTCCTTGTCTATATATGTGGACAATACTGAGTGAACGAAAATGGGGCATTTGTATCTATACCGCTTTTTGGGTCACATTTTAACGTATACCCGCTCTGCAAAAAAAATTGCAAGCGTACCCACTTTTCGCCTAAACTTCACGCATACGGGCATGAAGTAACAAAGGCAATCATGCAAACTTCAGCATTCTAGTAGACGGCTGAACTTAAGCATCCTACTAGCTGAAATTTTGTTCTCCATTTGTTGAACTTCAACATGTTTTAGCTGAAGTTTTATCCTGGATTCAATAGTTTTGTCGTAAAGATTTTTCAAAAACTTTAGCAGAAGATGTTGAAGTTATTTAGTTCATTTGTAAAAACTTCAGCACTAAATACGCTGAAGTTTTGTCCTGGATTCAGTAGTTTTGTCATAAAAGCTTTTTCAAAAACTTCAGCAGATATGCTGAAGTTATTTAGTTCATTTGTAAAAACGTCAGCACTAAAGAAGCTGAAGTTTTGTTCTGGATTAATTAGTTTTATCATAAATCTTTTTCAAAAAATTTCAGCAGAAGATGCTTGAGTTATTTAGTTCATTTATAAAAACTTCAGCACTAAATAAGCTGAAGTTTTGTCCTGGATTCATTAGTTTTGTCATAAAAGATTTTTCAAAAACTTCAGCAAATATGCTTAAGTTATTTAGTTCATTTGTAAAAACTTCAGCACTAAAGAAGCTGAAGTTTTGTCCTGGATTCATTAATTTTATCATAAAGCTTTTTCAATAAACTTTAGTAGAAGATGCTGAAGTTATTTAGTTCATTTATAAAAACTTCAGCACTAAATAAGCTGAAGTTTTGTCCTGGATTCATTAGTTTTGTCATAAAAGCTTTTTCAAAAACTTCAGCAAATATGCTGAAGTTATTTAGTTCATTTGTAAAAATTTCAGCACTAAAGAAGCTGAAGTTTTGTCCTGGATTCATTAATTTCATCATAAAGCTTTTTCAATAAACTTCAGTAGAAGATGCTGAAGTTATTTAGTTCATTTATAAAAATTTCAGCACTAAATAAGCTGAAATTTTGTCCTGGATTCATTAGTTTTGTCATAAAAGCTTTTTTAAAAACTTCAGCAAATATGCTGAAGTTATTTAGTTCATTTGTAAAAACTTCAGCACTAAAGAAGCTGAAGTTTTGTCCTGGATTCAATAATTTTGTCGTAAAGCTTTTTCAAAAACTTCAGCAGAAGATGCTGAAGTTATTTAGTTCATTTGTAAAAACTTCAGCACTAAATCAGCTGAAGTTTTGCACAGTAGCAGGAAGGAGGCACCTGACGTTGTCAAAATTAGGGTATAGATTAAATAATTTTAAAAATATGGGTATATATTAAATGGGGACAACCAAATAAGGTTCCCCGTGCAATTTTTACAAGAAAATAGAATAAAATGGGTTAGTGGACTAACAGTGTTACAAATAAATGGGCCTTTCTAATGTACATAAATATACATGGGCCTTAGCCGGCATCTGCTGCAGCCCAGATCTTTATTCCCAACAGATTCAATACACACAAAATTCTCTCAGTTGTCTCTCTTTAAATCGAATATTATGTGACGGATAAGAGCTTCTTTTCTATCCCATCTACTAGGACTGATTAAAGGCAACCACTTTCAGTGCAATCTGTTGTATGGTTAGATGATTTGTTAGGTAATATCAAGAAGTTTCTGATATTTTTGCAGCCAAAAGATCAATCTTTGTTATATATTTTCTTCAACATCATTACATATAAACTCCACTTTTTTAGCGTATCACACGCCCGCTATAAATGCACACAATGCATTTGGTTGTTGTAACACTTTGCGTAGAATATTGACGCTTTTATACACAGATAAATTTGGTAAGAATATAGGAATTACTCTCCACTGAAAGACAGATGGACAAGAAACACAAACATATTAATCTCCTCATTGAGAGACGTACAACTTTTTCTTCTGCAAGAGACAAGCTTGCTGCATGGTTGCAGCTAATTGACAACCCTACTTAATGCAACATGTAGATAAAAACATATGTGCATGCTTTCTACTGAAAAACATTATTAAGACAACCTCAAACGTAACAGCGGGAAATAGTATTCCTTTAGTACTTGTTCTCAAAGTACAGTGATAGTTATCTTGAGACCCTTAAGACAATCGTTGGAGAGAGAAGAAATTGATGTTTTATATTTCAATATCACACGGGAGGGGTGGTTTATGTTGTGTCCAATTTTTGCGTGCATTGAATTATAGAATATAAGTATTTTTACGTGAAAAATACCTAGCTCAAAAGGTGAAAATAACCATGACCAACTTGTAGTATTTTTCCCAAACACTTCACTACAACTCTGAGCCAAACAACTATGTTTACCAACTCTTACAAACCCAAGGGTTAACTCTAAGTAACTGCTTCAAGTTAACTCTTACTCGAACAATATAACTAAAGTACCTAGTACAAATGCTTCTAAGAAACGCTGAAAGGTCTCAAAAGATTTTTCTACAATTGAACTAGATTTAAATATAGACACATGGAACTGGCTCTTCAATCTGGTTCATATAACTTCAGGTTCGCACTCTTGGAATCACAGGAATTGCTCACAAAATGCTTGGTTATTTTGCTCTCAATTCTTGCTAACTTCAGTATGTGTGCGTCCCCTATAAAAGAGAAGGATGCTTTACTCTTCTTTGGTGGAAGAGTTCTAGTTAACTTCAACTTTTAACTCTTTCCTTATCTTGGATAGAGTTCTCTTCAAGTAAGAAGTACTGCTCCTTATCAAATATACAATATTTTTATTCAGGGATTATGAGAAATAACCATTTATACTTATCCTTGCATGTGCATGCCTTTTGCTTGATTTTGACTGTAACCTATGTATAGTGTATATAGACCTGTTTCATGCAGGTGTTCCTTTGTCAATCATCAAAATCAAAACCGCTCGGATCAACAGAAATGTAATAATGAACTCCAATTTTGTTTAGAGTGATAGAGGCGGATCCGAAATTTAATTTTATGATTTTACTTTTAAGGTTTTTAAAATTGAACCCATTATTTTTTTAAAATTATGAACTCATTATACTATTGCTATAATTTTTAATAAATATTTATACATTAATTTTTACTCCGCGTAAAAAATTATAGGTCAATCGAACCCTTCACTAACACATTACATCCGCCCCATGAGGTTTTCCCAGTGTTATCAGTGTTACAATATATTTGTTGGAAGGCAGGAGTCATAACCTGTGACGTCCACTTGGACCAAGTTGTGGAGTTTTGGGTCATAATTGAAAACTGCAAAAAGTTCCATTACATATAGGTTAGCATATTGACGTAGTAGGTTAGCAAGGCTTTTATATATATATATATAAAGAAAACTTACCTGGACATATCTTGCAAATAGAAGTACAACACTGGAGAGACTGCAACATTTACGAATTATCAAACCAAAAGCAAATAAAAGTAAAAGGCGAAAATTGATTTAAGAAATAATCACGATCTCATCAGAAGAGAATGAATCTAGAAAGTTAATTTTCAACTAGAATAAAGATCAGCCCAATGTCAACTCAATTATGTAGAATTTCATAACAAAATCCTTAAATGGTGGGGAGTCTGAGTCACCACCTCCTTCATTTGTTCTGATCGCCTTTTTTGAACAGGAAACTAACTTGAATAAAAATTAAATTAAGTGGGTAAACAAGGGAAGGTGACATCAAGAATGGAATTCTAGCATTCTCTAATTATTATATTTTCAGTTAATAACTTGAAATCACGTTCTAACGGAAATCGTTGTGCATAAGTAATTATAATATAATCCCTTGTTAAGCTTTTTCAAAAGTTTTCAATTATGATTTATGACAGGATTAGAGAATGAAGCTCTGGCTAACTTCGTGCCAACAGTCGTGGTTAATTAAATGAGAGAGCAAACAAACTTTAGCATTTTATGGTCAGAATCAACATGGTCTCAAATCATTCATTTGTGTATGGCTTTCAAGCTGTTGATGCTTCGCGTTCATTTCGTTCCGTTTAGTTGTGACTTTTTGGTTAAAGTACATGAACTTTGACTAACATTTTTATAGTATTTTTAACATATTGATGTGAGAAGAATTAAAAATTATAGTACTTTTTATATAGCCCTCGAATATCTAAATTTTAAATTTTATTCTTAAAAGATTGAGATGATATAATCTAACCTAACTTCAAAAATTAGTAAAATTGACTCTCGAGAAGAAAAACGTGACAAGTAAATAAGACCGGAGGAAGTGTATTGGTAAAAATGAATATTACACGTGGAATTAATTAAGTGGCTGACATTGAAAGACACGTGGATCACTAAAAAAGCGACATCTGGAGAGGAGCATTAAAAGAGACACGAGTCACAACAGATACGAGCAAATAATCCACGAGATGAAAAGAAACGGTTGCTCAAGTCTCTTAAGTTCTTTGAAGAGGCACCGATGGAATGAACCACGACAACAAAAAGGGAAGATTCATAGATCTTCAATTAATGAGTGTGGATGATTACAAACGTTATAGAATCTTCACGAACAGTTACGATTACCAATTATAACATATCATTAATGTCATTAATGCTCATAATGACTCGCTCATAAAGAGGGAAAAGACGGTGTACTTGAAGACCTCTATATAAGGGGAAAAAATGTCATTTGTACAGACACATTCTGATTATTATTGAAATATACTTGCTTACTTGTGCTTTTCAATCAATCATAACAATGATCAACAAGGAAATGAACAAACTGTCGAGCAGGATGCATGAAGCAGTTAATTGCTGAGTACGTGAATGATGCTCTCCAGGCTTTCGTGAGTGGACTACTAGTTGTGCCACCCATACCTCCACCAAACAATACTGCAACTGTGGAAATTCCACGATCACGGTTGGCTAATTCTGGAAGTGGAGGAACTCCCAACGAGACACGTGATGGGAGACCAGGTACGTTGATTTACAAACTTTAATACTAACCTTGCAGAAACAAGTGAAAGAACAAAACGACCATATTGAGCAAATACCCAGCGTACCACCTGTGATCAAAGGAGTTGATATTGACAAGTACTCGCAACAACCATGGAAACCAAGCGCAACTCCATTACCAATTCCCAAAAAGTTCAAAATGCCTAACATCCCGAAATTCGATGGAACGACCGATCCACATGACCATGTTACTGCATTCACCACGGGAGTAAAAGGAAATGATTTAACCAAGCATGAGATCGAATCTATGATGGTCAAAAAGTTTGGGGAAACACTTACCAAGGGAGCGTGAACATGGTACTCTCTTTTGCCCGAAAATTCTATTGACTCTTTTGCTGAGCTTGCAGCTCTATTTATAGAAGCATACTCGGGTGCACAAGAAGTTGAAAAGAGAATGGAGGATATATTTAAAGTAAATCAAGGAGATACAGAATTGCTTCAAGAATTTGTGGACAGATTCTAACGTGAAAGAATGCTGCTACCAAGAGTACCTGACAATTGGGAGGACATGGCATTTGCAAGCAATTTAAACGAGAAAAGTTCATAAGCTACGAGGAGGATTAAAGAGAGCCAACGAGAATTCCCGCCACGACATGGAATGGTGTCTATAATAGGTACAGTACCAAGTTACGGATGGAAGAAGATATCGTAGCTCAATCAATGGTTGAAGTAAAAACAGGTTCGAGGCGATTAGAATCTGAGAAGAGGTTCAGAAAAAATAGGTACAAACCTTATATGGTACCCTCGGGGCGGAGGCTCGTTCCAAATACGAAAAATGTGCGGGCTGATCACAGATTCACAAATAGAGATTTAGGTTCGTCATCGTCAAGATTCATAAAAGATCGAAGTGAATGTAACAGAGATGCTAATACAAACGCAAGGGTTGGGGATTACAATTTTAACGTCAGTACCTCCGAGTTGGTTGCTGTTTTAAGAAGCATGGGGGATAAGGTATGATGGCCTAAAGAAATGAGATCTAAATAGAAGAAACCCATATTTTTTGTGCGAGTTCCACAATGATCACGGCCATATAACATCAGACTGCAGATTATGACAAGGTGAGGTGGAACACTTATTGAAGTAGGGTTATCTGACGAAATTGTTCAGCGAGAAAGGAAAATAAGCTTACATGAAAAATAGGCAAGAGCCCCCAAAATCTCCATCTCCAAAAAGGACAGTAAATGTGATAAACGATGGAGAAGAAGTCAACAGAGTAACCTATACAGCCGCGAGAAAAACGACAAAGTTCACAACAACTCACGGGAATCGAACTCGCCAAACTCTAGAGGATGAAAACATAACATTTGATGATGCAGATGCCGATGGATTAATCATTCTCCACAATGATGCACGGATAATATATTTCCTTATACATGACATTAATGTAAAGCGAGTTTTGATTGATCCAGGTAGCTCTGTGAATATCATTCTATTACAAGTGGTGGAAGAAATGCTGATGGGCGACCGTGTAGTTCCAAAAGCCCATTGCTTATCTAGATTTGATAAGTCAACCATTATTACAAAGGGAGAGATTGAGTTAAGTAAATACGCAAAAGGGGTCATCAAATAAAAAAAATTTCAAGTGATAGACACAGATATGGACTATAATGTGATTCTTGGGAGGCCATGGATTCACGATATGGATGCTTTTCCATCTACATTACTTCAGGTTATCAAATTCCCTTCAAAATGGGGAATTCAACAGATTCGTGGAGATCAACAGACTTCAAATAACATCAATTCAGTGATACAACCAAGTCAAAAAGATACGAGTGCAAACCAGAAATATGCGGGCGAGGAAGATGCAGTAAATCGGATTTCAACAGATTGAGGAGCTCGAAGCTGTTCCACTATTCGAGCAATGGCCAGGTCGAAGAATTCATACCAGAGCAAGGCTAAACCTAGAAATGAGAGGTATGTTAATTGAATATTTAAAAGCTAACGCAAATTATTTTGCATGGTCCCATTCAGATATGACAGATGTACCTCCGGAGGTGATGACTCATAAATTAAATGAAGATCCATCATTCGTACCTGTCAAACAAAAGAAGAGGAAGCAAGGGTCATTCAAAAATGAAGTGATCGATGAAGAGGTACATAAGCTCGTAAAGATCGGATCAATACGCGAGGTAAAATATCCTAATTGGTTAGCTAATACTATGGTAGTTCCAATAAGTAACGGTAAATGGAGAGTTTGTGTAGATTACACTAACTTAAATAAATCATGCCCGAAGGATTCATTCCCTTTATCACATATAGATCGATTGATTCTACCGCAGGTCACGAACTTTTAAATTTTTTAGATGCGTATTCTGGTTATAATCAAATAAAAATGGACCCTTTAGACGAATAAAAAACTTCATTTATTACGAACATCAGGACTTATTGTTACAAAGTCATGCCTTTTGGCTTGAAAAATGTTGGAGCCATGAATCAGAGGTTGGTGACCAAGATATTCCAAGAACACCTGAGGAAGACGATGGAAGTGTAAATTGATGATATGTTGGTCAAATCAACACAAGCAGAAGATCATTTTTAACATCTTTCAACTACCTTTGAGATCCTCCGCAGATATAACATGAAACGGAACCCAAAAAAGTGCACTTTTGGCGTAGCTTCAGGTAAGTTTTTAGGCTTTCTCGTATCTAATAGAGGAATTGAAGTAAATCTTGCACAGATTAAAGCTATTGAAGAAATACTTGATGTACTCACAAGCAAAAAAGAGGTACAAAGATTGACAGGTAGGATTGCAGCTCTGGGAAAATTCATTTCAAGATCTTCAGAGAAAAGATTTAAATTCTTTTCAGTATTGAAGAAGCAAAATCAGTTTGTATGGAATGAGGAATGCCGACAAGTACTCAAAGACTTGAAGGCTTATTTATCAAATCCTCCCCTACTGTCTAAAGCAAGGGATGGAGAAAGACTATATGTATATCTTGCGGTTGCAGAAGTAGCTGTAAGTGTAGTTTTAGTAAGGGAAAAGCTAAACAATCTCCTATTTATTATGTTAGTAAATCTTTATTAGATGCTGAGACTAGATATCCTCATCTAGAGAAACTTAATTTAGCTTTAGTCATGGCAGCTAGAAAATTGAGATCATATTTTTAATGCCATCCTATCTCCGTAGTAACTGCATATCCTTTAAGGAATATTTTGCATAAACAAGAATTGTCAGGCAGATTAGCTAAGTGGGAAATAGAACTGAGTGAATATGACATTATTTATCAACCTTGAACAACAATAAAGTCTCAAGTTTTAGTAGATTTCGTCGCAGATTTTAATATAAAAATAATTCCTGAAGTAGAAAAGGAATTACAAATATTTAATGAAGCTAATCCAGGTACGTGGACTTTATTTATTGATGGCTCTTCAAATGTCAAAAGAGCCTCTTTGGGTATTGTCTTAATTCCACCCTCAGGCGAAAGTATAAGACAAGCAATTAAATGTTACCCTATTATTAACAATGAAGCAGAGTATGAAGCTGTATTTGCAGGTCTGGACCTAGAACGGGAACTCTCCATAGAGAAAATTGTGATTAAAAGTGATTATCAATTGGTATTCAATAAGATGCAAGGGACTTACACCGCTAGAGAGGCATGAATGCAACAATACTTGGAAAAGGCGCGAGAAATGGTCAGGCAATTCCAATCATGGAAGATCGTGCAAATACCAAGGGAAGAAAACTGTTACACCCCACGTTTTCGTACGTAGAAGTACGCCATAAGTAAATTGATGAAAGCTCGGAAATGAGATGTTACATCCCGCATTCTCGTACGTTAAAGTTTTGTTGTAAGTTAATTGACATAAGTTTGGGAATGAGATTATTTTAGGATTATAAGTATTACGCTATTTCACCCAAGTGATAAGTCAATTCATGAAGGTGAAAGGAAAAGCGAATCGAAGGAAATGAGTTCCGTCGAAGTTTGACATTTTGGGATAAATACGGTCCTAGCTATAATACCCGATATTTATGGACTAATGTCATTCAAAGTACCACATGACCATGATAGTGAGGTGTATAAAGTGTGTTAAAAGTGAGTAGTATTTTAAGTAATTTTAGATAATTCTTAATTATGTGGATAATTAGGTAATTATGAATTTTTTAAGTGGGAGATTAACTTGTAAATTGAATTTTGTGGATAATTATTTGGATAATTGTTAAAGGGAATAAATCCACGTGTGATTAATGAGGGCTTGGAAGCAAGCTAAAGCCAACTTAATGATTCTTGAGTTATGATTGAGAGGCGTCACACTTAAGTTTATTACGTGGCTTAGTCATCAGATATGGGGCCACACCATATAAAATCATAAAGCCCTCTCTAATTTTCATTTGGTAAAAAATGGATCTTCAACAACATTTCAAGCAAAAATACCATATCATCTTAGCAACGTGAAGTGGATTCAATCTTTCATACAAAGACTACGTAATGATATAGCAACGAGATTTTGCGATTCTAAGGGAGTACGGTGTAACCTTTCTCCAAGAATATCATACGAATTTTCCCCTACTTTGATCCACCATTACATTTTTTGTCGCAATCAATGTGTATTGAAGGGATTGTCAAGAGAATCAGTTCAAGTATGTTAAGGCTATCCCTTCTTTCTTTTTGGCATGATCCAAGTAATACAAATGAAACGAGCAAAATACGTAACTATCATAAATGACTCTATTCATAGAAATACTAGGGTGGTCTATATTCTTGATTCACCATGTGAATTATTATTATATCTTTTGTTCATGGGTCTCAGAATAATACGTATTTGATAAAGTTTATCCGAAAGGCATATTGATTTTTATGACATTCCGAGAAATCTTATTAACGTATTTCTTATGCATTTCATGCATTTATACATGTCCATTGACCCATGACTAGATGCCATTATATACACGTATATATGTATATTATATGTATATGGGATATGGGAAAAGGTTACGGCGTTATATATGCATCACCACCTGATCAGCTGGTATATGTTGATGATTTTGCCAAAGTGGCCGAGATGATATGATGGGATGCCCTCAGAGGATTGATGATGTTATGAACATATGTACATATGCACGACATGACATTCATACACATATGTATGTCACTATAAGTATTTCATGATTTACAGAGTTATCCAGACTTACAGGTTGAGTCATTTAATCTATATTTTTTCCATTTTTTCTAAGTACTTATTTACGTACCTTACATACTCGGTACATTATTCGTACTGACATCCTTTTTTCTAGGGAATACTGTATTTCATGCCCACAGGTCCCAATAGACAGGTCGAGAATCCTCCAAGTAGGCTATCAACTTAGCGGAAGATGTTGGTGCGCTCCATTTGCTCCGGAGTTGCTTATTTGGTTAGTATGATTTAGACACGTACTGTTTGGTATGGCAGGGCCCTATCCCGACCTTTATGTTAAGTATGTATTCTTAGAGGCTTGTAGAAAGATGTCATGTATACAAATTCTTGAATGGCTTTGTCGACCTATGTTTTGAGTTTAAAAATGATCATGTTGGCCTTATAGGCCCGTTTATCACATGTATAAGTTTTGTATCGGGTTGGGTCATCCTATATGAGTATTCCCCTATGTTTATTCTGGTTAGCCCATGATGCCATGTTTGGCCCATTTGCCAATAAAAGTGCAATAAGAAAGATACGTTACGTTTGTACTCAGTTGAGTAAGGTACCAGGTGCCTATTATGGTTCATCGGTTGGGTCGTGACAAAAGTGGTATTAGAGTTGTTCTGTCCTAGCGAGTCTACAAGCCGTGCCTAGTAGAGTCTTGTTTATGGGTGTGTCGTGCACCACATTTATAAGCATGAGGTTATAGGGAATTTAGGACTGTCACTCTTTCTTCTTACACTAGATCGTGTGGTAGAGCTCAGTTGTAAGAACTCAATTCCCTAACTCTATCTTGTTCATAATATGGCGATGCCTACATACAGAAAGACGGTTGGTAAGAGATATAGTTGTAGAATAATTGAGTATGAGGAACTCAATTTTTGGCATCATGCTTATGATGGATAAATATGAGGTATTCAGCAGATCATATGTATATAAGATGTGTAAGCTTCTTGATAAGGATCCCTAAGGCAAGAATGCCTATCCACTCTTAGGGTAAAAAGCAATGAAAGAATCAGAAAATACAAGTTTCAACAAGTAAAAGAAGCAAGGTGAAGAGGGGTACGAGGTACCTAGTTAGTAGAGATGAACATTATCTTCAATTCAAGCAGAGAAATATAAGCATTTTGAGTTACCTTCAATTGTAACAAAGGTATGTACAATTGGCCGCACCCATCTCATTTATGCCTTATGGAAGCTAACAGAAGTAGTACAAGAGAAGGACAAATATCAGGACCCGGCTGGGGTTAGAGCGGCCCAAAATGGTGGATGGATTATTTGCGTTAGTTGACATTTCCGAAGTAAATTGCAAATGTGCTAACAGATCTCCTTGTGAGACACCCAAATGGTGAACTCTACAATAGTACAGCCAAATATGAATATTACAAAGATAGGCACTGGAAGCCTTGGAGGGATAAATATTGTCTTTGTGTGGGTCTCGTCCCTAGTAGAGAAAAGAATGTTAGGCAATTCAAAAAGCCAATGGATGTAGCAAGGGGAGCTAAAGGCAAAAGAATGTCTTGTTCGAGTTTTTCGAATAAAGTGATAGACATAGATGTTAGAGGGAAATAAGAAAAGAGTTAGTGAAGCATTATAAGTAAGATGTGATACCTGGATGATAATGGTAGAAAATGAAAATGAAAATGATGACAGTACGACAAAGTCTATAGTCAAGTGAAGGAAAATACGAAAGGTGACAGGCCTTGAGACAATAAAAGAGTATAGGCCAGAAAGTCATATCCTCATTTCAAGAAATAAGTTCGTGACTCTAACGTGATTACCAGGAAGAAAAGTTAGACCCCGAAGTAATAAGAAAGTCATATCCTCATGGGCTAGTGAACAAGGTAAAGTAAACATGAATTAGGGACCGATTGATTTGATAAGAGTCGGCACCGTGAGAATTTCAGACTGCGTTCTGGCGATAAAAGAATGGACGTCAGAAGAATAACCCTTAAAGGTCATTCAGGAAGACGCTTTCCTAAAGCAAGCAATGTGAGCAAAGTTAAGCTTAAAGGACTGAGTGTGCCAGTTGTACTGAGTGTCACCCTCGTGAGTAAGGAATTTTTTTATCCTTAGTGAAAAAGGATTACCACAAGGCGGGTAAGAGTCATTGATGATGTGAAAAGATGCCAAAGAGGTAAAACATCTATACGTAGATCATCGTAGCGCTAAATCTTAGTACTTCCCTAAAGAGGAGAATATGGAGTGATGTGGCATTAAGTAAGAATTAAGTGGTTGTAGTAACTATGGAATAATAAAATAAGAATGCGATAAGAATGAGAAATGGGAACTTATCCAAATCCTATGGGTATGCTGCAATTCCAGAACATTATGCAAACACGACGTCAAGGAGAGGATGTAAAAGTCCCTGTCCAAGATGTTATTGACAGATAAGGAGCTAGTGCAAGAAGTAAGTTAAGACAAAGGAAATGACCCAAGAAATATTACGCGGAATATTGATATGAGAATGGGCCAACGAGTAGTTAGTAGTGAATTCAGGAAGGGCCTAGTTATGGCTAGACAAGAGGATACAGACAAATCAATAGATCGTACAAGATAAACAGAATGAACCCCAACATGGGAAATTCAGTCTCACATATATGACATCATGACCTTGAGAAATACTCATATAGGAGTTGGGGTAGTTAAAGATACCGTATGAGTGTTATGGAAATAAAAGAGAGTCCCACTGGGAAGACAATCAAAACTTCGGTTCAGAAGTAACAGTACGAGCACATGAGTGTGGAGGTAAGTAACAAAGGATAATAATAGGTAAGTAAAAACATCAAATATTCTGTCGGTTAAGCAATATAACAAGCTTGTAACTTTACAATAGCCAGAAGGTCCTCCCTAAGTACTACAATGAAAGACTAGTTGAGGAAATAAGAAAGAAAGCTTCAACCTAAACATAGTAACTAGAAGAAGAAATGATCTTCTAATAGCAGTCTCACTACAACATTGTATGCACTCCATAAGAAAGGGTTCTGGCACCTAGCGTGGCTAATGAGCGGGAAGTGAAACCAAAAGTAATGGTCAAAATCTTATGAGTTGCACAAAATAAAAATAAATAAATTTTCAGGCATGTGTGGGCACTAAGATAAGCTAAGTATTCATGCAACAAGTGGCATAACGACCAGGAAAGGCAATTGCTCTCATTTAAGGAAAGTTAAGAAAGGAACAAAAGGAATTATTCGATAAATGATCCAGAGCTAGTTACGTTATGAATGCACTTAAGATTTTGGAGTATTACCCATGCAGCATATATGTTGACATTCATACAGTCGTAGAAAACTCCGGTATAAGTTGAAAGAAAGAATTGAGTCCAGGTCATAGACAATGGATTGAATTGTTAGAAGATTGTATCCTGAATACTCCATAGTGTCCACGAAGGGATAAATTAATACCATGAGCCACAGATCGGAAGACAGCTTAAGCCTACATAAAGGCTGATCAGAAGGAAGATGAAACTAAAAAGTTACATCAACGAAGTAAATCAGGAGTCAGATTATTAGACTTAGAAAATTGCAGAAATTATGATTGAGAATATTGCAGAATTACTCTTAATATCATAGGTACAAGAGATATATTACAACAACCATATGCTATAACGGCTTTACGATAAATCCAGTTAGAAGAGTACCAACCTCATAAGAAGTCGGTATGAAGCTCTCACCAAATCATGTAAAGAGGTGCAAGTATTATAATAGAAGTTCAAGTTGTGGATGTGAATTATACCTAGATGAAAGGGAGGTCATGAAAGAGATAGAAGGTATGATGCGAGACTTTAAAGTTAGTAAGGTAAAGGTGAACAACGTACGAAATACTCAAATGCAAAAGGTTGTGAATAGTCCATACTTCGGATAGAAGGCTAGAAACACGTGGATTCAATATCTAGGAATGATAGCAGCATCACCACTGGAATATCTTCCAACCTATGGTTTCTATGTATCGAGAGGTCTAGTTAAGAGAGTAAAGAAGAGTTAGAGACGATGTGATGTCTCGCTTGATATTCCAGAATAACACAAGGAAATCTATGGTGCAATCAAGTTGAAGGAAGGTTGCGAGTAGTATAAATGGATATGTGTAGGTCGCAAGCTAGAGTATGGTAGAACGACAAGGTTTTAGGAAGACAGGAGTAAGGATAAGAAAAGGCGAGTGATAAAGTGACGAGAATGGATAAGTCCTCGGGATTAAGCCCATGAAAACAAGAAGAGCTGATGGTTTCTCTAAGTTATAAAAAGCTCAGTACAGCCTGAATGAACTCAAAAGAGTCCAAGACTAATAGCATTTAGAAGAGATGGAATGCTTCCCTGGTAGTAGAATGAATAAAGGGTGACGTTCGGGCCTTCGGCTGAGTAACGATTTGGAGAAAAAAGAAGAAGGGGGATTTCATGAATTGTATATGATTAAGATACCCACGTAAGGTGAATTCTACGAAATACGATTATTACAGTACAATATCGCCCCTAAGTGGATCAGGAAAATCACTTCAAATATTCCTCGATGCAACATAAGCCCTAGTGGCAAGGTATGACGTAAGAAGTTTCAAGTTATCAATGGTATATTATAGATTATATTGAGGTGAATCAACAATGGATTGACAAAAGTCACAAAGTTGAGATGAGATTATGCCGCCATTCTTAAGATGAACTGTAATGAGGAAGCATTAAAGGACTTAGATTTATACATATGGGATAAGAAATGAAAGTAACGTGGAGTTTGGTAGCAGACCTCAGTAACGATAAATCAAAGTAAGAGTTATGGCAGTAAAGTCATACGGATGGATAAACAGATCTATAAATAAGGAACAACAATAATTTTAAGTTCAAAAAAGTACTGAGGGAAGAACTTCAAGTATACCTATAGACACCCAGAGGTACAACTTGTCATAATCCAATATATGTTCACAAAGTGAAGCCTGGAGATTGGCTAAAAGCTGGAGGAAAGAGGAGAGAAGAGTCACATAGGATCACATACAAGGAAAAAGTCGTACAGGCTGCATGACAAAAGGTGGCAATAGTTGCGATATTGGAAGGATTCCGACCACAAGTCGTGGTGTGAGAAAGAGGCCTAAAGGGGGGAATGTCCTGGCCTTTGGGATCCTTTCAAGGAACAGTTGCCTAAATGGCAAGAGGAGTACTAAAGTATTCAGAAGACATATGTTGATACCCAATTTTTTTCTATATTATTTTTAAAATGCATATATAGCTTCAAAACAATGCATGATCATCAATTAATATTTTTCCATAATTTTTGCATTTTTCTAAGGATTTTTATTAATTTATCCCAGTATTTTATTTATATAAATAATTACTAATTTCCTAAAAAATGGTTTCATAATGATTTTATTCTTAATTTTTATCAATTATATTTATACTAGCTTTAATTATTTCAGGAATAGCCACATTTATATTTTTGGGTTATAATTTCAATAACTTTGCAATAATAGCCCATGTGTGCATAATTATCTTATTTCACTAGAAAATAGCTTTTTATATTTTTATAATGTTAATTAATTATTATAAATCATTCTTTATGCATGAAAATCATTTTTTATAATTTATTAATTATTTTAACAAATTATTTGTCAAATTAATTAGGTATTTAACAAATAGCCCTTTTCCTTAATCATTTTTTCGGACCTAACCAAATTACACCAACCCAATTATTTAAAATCCTATCCTAATCCTCCCCATCTCTAAGCATGGTCGTTGATCTCTGAGATCAACGGTCCACGTTACCCCTTTTCTTTTTTAATCTAACCCAAACCCTAACACCCTCATTTCTCTTAATTCCATCGTCCCTGAATCCCTACATCCCCTCTTATCTCTCAAACACTCACCCTAACCCTAGCCAACGTCACCGGAAAACCCCCATTCCATGGGATTTCCCTGTAATTTTCGGGCCCTACCGGCCTCTCACCTCTTCTGGTTGTTCGATTATGTTGATTTATGAAAGAATCTCGAAGAGATTTCCACTAAGATTTGTTCAAAACCTTTTCATAAGCCTACCTATGGCCATATCTATTTGCGAGTATTATCTTCTCCGTGTTTATGGCCCGAATCTCTGGTTCCAAATCAAATTTCCTTTCATCTCTATCATTTTTTCCAAAACATAACCTCTTTCTACTTGGGTCTGTTCAGATCCTTGTAGATCTGAGATGATTTTAAGTGTTGTTTGGTATTTCTCTTTGAAAACCTTCTGTTTTTCCTTATTACTATTCGATTCCGGTGTTTTCTGAAACTAGGGTTTTGTATTAAGTTCTCTTCAAAAAAGTTTTTAAGCTTATAAGTGTTTGAATCTGTTTATCTTTACTAGTTCGACTAATTTTTGTGTATATGATTTAAACCCTAGGTTTTTTCTGCTTATTTCATTGTTTAATATTTTACCGTTACTTTTATCTCTATCAATCAAAATAGACGAACTAATTTTATTAAGGCTAAAATTATATTTTCCTGTTAAAATTAGTACTTCCCTGTGACTTTACCAGTTTCCTTATTTATGACTTCTAATTAGTACTACTTGCCTTATTTGATTGTATCCTGATTTGTGGGATTTAATTGACTCTTATACAGTCTATGATTGGTTATTTACCTTATTTGAATCCCAATCGGGGTTGGTAATTTATTCTCCTTATTTTAAGATAGTTTTCCCGAATTCTGTTTGTATCAATTAGCTTGGGTTTAGCCCCAATTCACTGATTGTTTGTATTTGCTTGCCTTACTTAGGAATTTTAATCCTCTTGCCTTATTTGTTACCTTTCTAAGTGCTATATAAACCCCACTCTGATTTTTCTTTAGCACATGAACACATTCAGAAAGAAACATACACACACAAACTCTTGCTCTTATTCAAACATTTATGTTACTTGTGTCTAGCCGGCTGAAAGCCAATGCTAGACTATTGGGTTATACATACTCTCACTTTTTGTTGTTATCTTCTAACTGGTATGTCTCCATTCTTATTGTCATTCGATATTCTGTGTAGTTAAGCTCTTGTCTTTCCTGTTTACTGCTTTCAATCAGGATGACCACTTCTATGAAGCTATACTCTTGTCTTTCCTGTTTATTGCTCAATTAGCATGACTAGTTCTGTGTAGTGGAATCCATGTATTTCTTGTTTAGTGATCGTAATTAGCATGACTGTTTCCTATGTAATCAAACCTATGTACTTCCTACTCATGACTCCTAATCAGCATGCCTATCTATGTTGCTATGTTCTATTTAGTAATCTGGCTGTTTTCATATGCAATTAAACCTATGTGCTTCCTATTGCTTGCTCTTAATCAGCATGTCTCTATCATTGGGTCCTATTCAGTATGTTATGTAATTTGTCTGTCAACCTGCCTTTTCCTGCTTTATGTCTCTGTTAACTAGCTTGCTTAACTCTCATGAAATTGCCTTGTTCAGCATGTCAATATGACTCTAGCATGTTCTTATCTGATTCAGAATACTTATCCACTTGTTTCTTAACTAGCATGCCTTAATGTTTGTTCTATTTCCAACCCCTGCCACCTTTCCCTGTGTAGTTGTCTGATCATTATTCTAATACCATTATGCTATATGCTCACCTAGTGATAAACTAAGTCAAATCTAGGCAAGGTGAAACTTTACTTGAAGTAATCATGATTCTGTTTTGTCCATTGTTTGATTGCTGAAAATCTTTTTTTGAACTCAGTGTGCTACAATGACTCTGTCTACTCCTATTTTACTTCTGGACTGTTTTGGCAAAACTATTTCTATTTTCATATACTATTTTCAACTCTTACTCTTAGAATATCTACAGTCCTGCCCCTCCAGTGTGAGAACTGCCTAGGAGTCTATGAGACTCCTCCGAACTTTGACACACTGGGGTTGGCCTTTCCAAACCTTTTCACAAAAACTATTCTTTGAAAAGGTTCTGGTGTGAGCATTGTCCGGGGTCCTTGAGGCCCTTGGGAACTTTGACACACCAGAAGCCATTTGGTGTATTATGGACTATTGGTGTACCTCGGACTTGCTTGAAGGCCTAGCTTCCAAGATTGACATTGGGCCTGCTAAGGCTCCCTATAGTATAGTGATTATCATTCTGTAATTCATTTATATATGGTTTGTAATAATAATTCTTGTAAAAATGGATATTGGGGTTATTAGTAAACTGGGAGAGACTTTTATATATAAATTTGTGGGGATCGGGTAGAAATCATGCTCATAGGATTGTTATGATTATCTATATGCATTAGAAACCATGTCTATAGGGCTTGTCTCATTCTTTGAAATCCTGTATTTCACATTTGCATTAGAAATCCCGCTTCTAGGTCATTTACCAATTCTACATTAATAATCATGTTCTCAAACCATCATGTGTGCATGAGAAATCACATTCCTAGGAATTCCCTTGTTGAATTTTCTTGAAAATTGGCTAACAACTTTATTCGCCTAGATATCATGCCTATAGGAAGAACATATAAAAATTAGTTTCATCACTTAATCGTCATGCCTATAAGGAATAAGTATAAAAACAACTTCAACACTTAGATATCATGTTTGTAGAGATAAATATGTAAAATCAATTTCTGTGTTTATATGTCCTGAAGTAATGCTTGTGATCATTTTCAGTACATAGATAGCATGCCTATAAGGTCTAAACAGATAAAAATCTGCCTGTTATAAATCAATCGCTAGTTTATTATTATGGTCTGATTCACGCTTAGATACTATGTCTATAGGATCCATGCCCATTTATCACCTAGGCAGACCCGTAGGTTGATTAAAGTTCTGAAGTTTAAAACTGTGTTTATTTGACTACTTACAAACTGCCCAGATCCAGTAAGTAATAAAATCAGTATGCAAACTGATTAGGTATTCACTGCCTCGTCTTAATAAAATGCTGCATATTCTGCTTTGTCCTCATCAAGATATCCTGCTATAGGACTTTGAATCGTTTAAAACTGTTGTTTGAGGCGTGCAATTGTTTCTTTACTTGTGGAGGTAAATCTGAGCCCTTTAATTATTCCTTATGTGATAGTCCAATTTGTTTTTGTTTGACGCCTAGTTTTTGTAAAGACCCGTAAAAATTTCTATGTCTAAAATAATGCCCGAATAGGTCCCTGTGTTATTATAATGGTAGACATTCTTAATACGGTCCTATTTTTAGTAAAAAGTATCCCGGAACTTGAAAGATTAAATTTTCCAGAAATTGCGCATTATGCGACGCACTATGCAATCACATAACAGGTATGCAGACCACATAGTGGTCGCATACCTAGAAAGTCCACTGTCCAAATGAAGGACAACTATGCGGCCCCAAATGCGATCGCATTTTGGGTATGCGGACCGCATAGTTGTCGCATTCTTGTCCCATGGTTTCTTGCGAGGGAGGTTATGCTACGCAGTATATGATCGCATAACAGGCATGCGGACCGCATAGTGGTCGCATACCTGGTCAGTGTGGTTCCCATTTTTGGCCCATTTGAAGGCCAACTATGCGACAGGAATGTGGACCGCATAGCAGGAATGCAACCGTATTCCTGACCGCATCTCTGTGTCGCGCCTCCTGTTTTTTAAATTTTAAACCCGACCCCCTGTTTTATAAAACATCCCTTCCGTTCATTTTTAACGATTTTCTGACCAAAAATAGAGAGAGAAAATGAGAGTTCTTGAGAGAGAAAGTTTCAGCATCATCCAATTTGACTATCAAGTTATTGTCATCTTCTTCACTCAAAGAGGTAAGTCTTCACCCTATTTCCCCAATTTCTCAGGTTTTGTGTAAGAATAAAACACACATAGGTTGGGTCTTGAAAATAAAAAGTTTAATCTTGCATGCATGTGAGTTAAATCCCGTTATCTAGTAAAGAGAAGAACAAGTTTGGGTAATTATTCTCAGAAGGGGGTTAGTAGTCTAAAGGGTCACATAATGTTTGATAAAATGCTCAATTAAGTACTAGATTCCTAATTCTAAGTGAAATGTGTCACATTGTGGAATATATTCACGGTGCTAGAAGATCCGGTGAATTGTTAAAGAAATTAGAAAAGGGACGACCCGAGGTATGTATGGCTAACTTTAATCTTCGTAGAGTCACCTTGTTGGTGTCCGGACATACGGTATGAGTTTCTTGCTGTGTAAATGTGAATTGATTGTCCGGTTGTTTTCAGGTGTGAGATTTCATTCTCTGATTTTCTTAGTCGACTATCGTGATAATTGAAATTGTGAAAGGTGATTTCTATATGATTATTCTATCATGTGCAAGGTTCGTTAAATGCTTGAGTATGTTGGTATGAAAGAATGGTAACAAAATGCGTAAATGTAGCTAAGTGATAAGGGTTGTGTAACAAGTGATGAAAAAGAAAATTTTGAATTGATCTAATTGAATTAAATGACCATGGAAATATCGTATATGACTCATTATTGGAAAGGCCTATTGTGACTTAACTTTATGTGGATTGTCGGTTGAAACAAATTTACATTCTTATTGATAAACACCTTTGTGGTTATATTAATGGGTGATAAGACTATTGTGAACACATGATTTTTTGGGCGCTATGAAATTCTACTCTTGATGATATGAAGTCCTGTGATTGAATTGTGGGTTGTTATTGTTTGCTATGATATGTGATGGTCCGCTAGGATCGGGTCGCATGCCGCAACACGAAGTAATAAGGGTGGAGAGGTAATAAGGGTGAAGTATAATATTGTACAGTGGGATCGATTTGCACGCCGAAACATGAAGTAATAATGGTGGAGAGGTAACAAGGGTGGAGTGTAAAATGTAAGATGGGGTCGGGTTACACACTACAACAAGAAATGTAAGGTGGGATCGGGTTGCACGCCACAACAGAATGTAATAAAGCTGAAATGTGATTATGTTGAAACTAGAATCTGTGAGGCTCTCAATTGTACTTGTTTCTATATCACTGTGCACTATGTGTTGGTTCCTTTAACTGCTTTCTATCTGTGCATCTCTTGATTTTACTTTGAGTAAAGTTTGCTCATACATGCTAGTACTATTCCACAGTACTAACGTCCTTTTTGTCGGGGGAGCTACATCTTTTATATAGATGTAGGTGGGTCTATAGCAGGTAGCTCAGTTCACCGTTAGTGGTGCCTCCTCTTCATCTTTCAGCAGTACTGGTGAGCCCCCACTTCCTCCCGGGGCCGTGTGTAATTCATGCCTTCTCTTTTGAGTCCATTATGTATTGTAAGGTATAGTCGGGGCCTTGTTGCCGGCAAAGTATTGTATAAGCTCCTAGTATTTATAGAGGCTCCATAGACATGATGTGGGTGTATATATGTATTTTGGGTAGTACCTGTATGTATTCGGAATCGTGGTCTATATCTGGAAAGTCATGTATGTATTGTGTATGTTTTGGGAATCAATTATTGAAATGCTAAAAGAGAAATCAACTTAAGTTTGTAAATCCACGCTTAAATCTTAAGTTGTTATTTCATACGGAATATGGTGTACTGTATATACGGGGGAAACACGTTGGGTAGGAAAGGCAATCGAGGTCCGCTTGACCGGGTCCGCCCGGTTAGCTGCCGGTCTCGTCCCTAAATTTTGGGGTATCACACCTCCTTTTTCCGCTACCCCCGCATTAATGAAGGGTAGAGAGGGAGTTTTTCCACTTTAAGTGACATTATTCGGATTTGGGATTTATTTTTAGTTTTCAGAGTCGCCACCCGAATTTTTTACGGTGTTCCGGGACACCACTTATATATTGAAATCCCAAACCGAGGAAATTTGACTATGTTTTAATTTTGTCTGCGACCAGAAATCCGAGTAAGGAATTCTGTTAACCCGGGAGAAGGTGTTAGGCATTCCCGGATTCCGTGGTTTTAGCACGGTCGCTTAACTATTAATATTTGGCCTAATTATCTAATTATTTACATGTTTTAAACCTATTGTGCTTTTATCTCTCTTACTTTTTATCCGCTTTTTAATATTTATGGAATTATTTTAATACAAGTCACGATTGACGTGCACTTGTTATTTTTGGACACGTTGCAAACCACGCCACATGAAATGTACCCGCGATTTACAACATGCTTATTTAATTAATGTTTTGAGTTAGAGTCGGGGACATGAGTTGCCACACCCGAGTGTAGATTATATGACTATGGTCATGACGATTAAATATGCCTATTTGAGGCGATATTCGATTATTCTCTAGGTTTTTGGGATTTTTCATCTAAAAGAGGTATTTTTAGCTTATGGGGTATGTAAATAATTTTTGATATTTATGGATTTATCTTGGGACAAGTCACGATGGCGTGCACTTGTTGTTTTTAAACACATTATAATTACGCCACATGAAATGCACCCGTAATCACAACATGTTATTTTTATCACAGTTTTTAAGTTAAAGACGGGGACATGAGTTGTCGCTCCCGAATGTTGGTTAGGTAGCTTCGGTATAATATTTGATTTTTCTATCAAAATTTCGAACTAAAGGTATCCATTCTACCTAGAAGATCTCCTAAACGATATTCGTTGTTCTAAAAGAACATCTTATAGGCTATGGCCTCATCTAGCCCCGTTTTATCACGTCAGGCCATCCTAAATCAGTTCTCCGTGTGATAGGACTGCTAGTTCTGAAAAGAATTTGTTTTTAGCCCATGATGGCAAACGTGGGAATCAGAATATCCTTTGTTCGTTCAAATATATATATACGAAGTTCAGATATCTAAATACGTTATTTGCTAAGTATGATACTTATGGACAAGCTGGAATCACTCTATTCTTTCCAGAATTTTAATGATTTCTAACACAGACTCTGCCCTATGCGGTTTTATTAAGTTTGGAACCAGTAATCCCTAGCAATTCTTAACGAACTAATCTCATGTATCTAAAGTTTTAGAGTTCATGCACATGTATACATTGATTTTTGCAAATTTAGAAGATACAAGGTGAACTGAAAACAATCTACTGATTTGTGTGAAAACTCCACTGAATTTGAGATAACCATTTTTTAAAGAAAAATAAATCCAAAATGGGATTGTTTATACATATTTTCCTTTTGTCTAGTATCAGGGCAGAACAAAACAACAAAAATATAAACTCGAAATTTCAGGAACATGAATAAAAACAGAAATTAAGTGTACAGTCCAGTCTTTATATTACAATGAAAGCTAAAGAAATTGGGGGGATGGGATTTACAATTTGACTGCCGCTACACCCTTTTTTTTTAGGACAAAAGAAACTAGAAATAAAACTCTAACTAATGTGTTGACTCGAAACTCCCGTGAGGTCTTACGTTCGAGTCTTCTCTTTGTAATCTGTAGAACACCCTAATACAGTTTAGGTGTTATGCAATCACCAAAAACCAAACTGACCATGAAGAGGCCAGTTTTAATTCCAATATTGCGTGTGTTTAAACCACTCTGTCTAGGAGAATACTTTATGCACTTTCTCAGGGTGAATATGATCATACAAGGATCAATTCACCTCTGGACTTGTCATTTTTGTACTTGGGACTTTTAGTCCTATCAATTCCTTAACTTGATTTTTGTAGGCGTTTCAAAAGGATAAGCCTGATCAATATGAAGGATTCCAGATTTTTCTACTCTAATGAGCCTGTGATTGCCCATTCTACATCCTTTGAAAGGACAATTTCAGCAAGCTAATTACTGCTTATGCACTGTTGTGAGACGAATTTGACTATCAAAGAGTCGAATTCACCTGCCTTAGTGCTTAACATTACCTAATTCTAACTATGTGGTATTTTAATCATCTAGGAATTTGTAGGGGATGGATTTGATCATTTGAAGGTTCAAATCCCTCGCCCTAATGCCCTTCTTAACCACACGCTTTAACCTTTTAAAAGGTGAATTTCAGCCATTTATGCTGCTGTTTCGTGCACTATTGTGGGGTGATCTTGACTATCAATAAGTCAAACTCATCTACCCTAGTGCTAATATTAAACTAATTTTAACTATATGGCACTTCAATTATCTCGGCACTTGTAGGGGATGGATTTGATCATTCGAAGGTTCAAATTCCTCACCCTAATGTCCTTCTTAGCTACACCCTTTAACCCTTTTCAAAGGTGAATTTCAGCCATTTTATGCTGCTGTTTTGTGCACTATTGTGGGGTGAACTTAACTATCAACGAGTCAAACTCATCTACCCTAGTGCTAATACTAACCTACCTAGAGACTTTCTTGTTGAATCTCTTTATTGACCAAGGAGACTCAATCGAAAAGCATATTTCTGCATTCTTATTGATGGAATCTGACCATAGAGAAGGTCAGATTCAATACCTTAATGCAGCTTGTTTCCTAATATAGGACCATGAGCACTTATCACATATAATCTTAAGCAAACAATCATGCACCAACAGGAGAAATACTAACACCAAAGACATTACTTATCACACTCACAGAATCATTATCATGCGAATAAACATCTGCACAGTCACATTTAACAAAACAAGAACAGTAACTTCATTTGTCAAGAGCAGCCAGTTTTACACAATGAGCAGAAAAAGGAGAATTCTAGTCCAAAAATTTCATTAAGAAGAGATGAACTGATACATACCTTTAGAGAGAGAAACAACAAAGAGACTTGACCAAATAAAGGTCAAGTAGGAACAATGACAGCAAGGAGGAAGAGAAATCAGCAACAACAAGCAGAAACCCCAAAGAAAACCAAACAGTCCAGCAAGAATACACCCAGAAATCTTGGGTATGAATGTTTGAAAGAAAAAACTTCCAGAAAACCCCCAAAATTCAGAAAGAGAAAATAGCAACTGAACTAGGCCATCTACTTATGAACTTGTTTTCCAAAAGGAAATCAGATTCTTCTAATAGTACTCTTCTTTTCAAAACCTCTTAAGTGGAGACAGTATTTCTGAGAATGGGAAGGATTCTATCCCAACAGCTCAAGTGTCCAAAAATTTCCCCCTCTCTTCTGAATACCCTAGTCTATATATAGGGAAATTCAGGGTAGCATCCTTAGAGGATATTCCTTATCCTATTAGGCTGAAACAGTACATGTACAGCTGTCTAACCTTATCTTTTTGGATAGCTGTACCCCCTTCTAGAACATTCCTATCGATTACAACCCTTATCCCCTTTTAGGGTTACTGTTTTACCCCCCTAAAAATCTGATTTCGTGATAGTTTCTTAATTCTAGAAGTTTCTTGGGTTGTTACACCCAAGATTCTTCAATTGTAATTTCTGCATCACCCCTTATTGTCCTTAAAATTACTCTTTTAGTAATTAAGGATTAGGTTATCAGCTTATTAAATGTTGACTGATTTTTATCCTAATTGAGTGATTAACTCAATAGTTAACCACTAATGAAGTTGAATTTGGACTAACTCTTGGCTTAACGTGTAATTGGCTTATTTATTTGTCTAAGTTAGGAATTAGATTGATTCAAATGACTCGAGAGGTTGAGTCATTAATCTTAGTTAATAACCTACACTATGGTTTATCTTAGTTGCTAGCTTAAGCTTAAGTAGTTAAACATAATTAACTTTCCATTGATTAAATTAAGAATCTAATTGACTCACATATAACCACCGAATGGCTCATGAGGAGTTAACTAGGCCATAAATTAATCTAGGTTGTTTTGAGACTAGGAGGCAGTTTGTTTAGGATAATTAAATGTGCCAATCTAAACTAAGAGTCGAAACTAGGTTAATCTATAATTAACTGAAAATTAGTACCTAAGTGTGACCAATAATCATGAGCTTAGGCAATAATATCAGGGGCTGACTCAAATTTATTATTTTAAACCATCCTTAGGCAACACATGAGCGAATCATTGGTGATTAATACACATAATGGCCGTTATACGATTTTTCACAAGAAGAAACAGAAAAATACTCAAAACAGCAATTAACACATGCGCTCATCGACCTAAGGATTCGATTAAACAACTAATCAATCATGATTATCTATGATGAAAATCCATTAATTAACATATGCAGATAACTCAATGATTTAGCTTAGGGGAAGAAAAAGAAAAATCTGAAAACCTAAAACTAAGTTAGTTAAACAAACAGCCTGTAACTGAATTTGAAACACCATTTGGGAAGGAAATAAACAGAAAATCTAGGAATCCTAAACAATTACTTCAACCAAATAAACAGTAATTAGAAAACTTTAATACCAACCTACGTGACTTGTTTTAATGCACAAGTATTTTAAAGGAAACACAGGGGAGGGGTACCGGTCGATTATAACAGCTCTGGCCGGATTCAGGTGGCTTCAAATTTAATCGAACTCACGTGAATCACTTGCTCTTCTGAAGAGCAAGTGACTCATGTAAGTCTGAGCCAACGAGGTCTTCTGAATCGGCAGGGACGAGTTTTTTAGGGTTTTGAACTTTTTAGATCTGAAAATACTCTTTTTTGGTGAGGTTTTTGGTGAAAGTAATGGTGAGACGGGGTTTAGGGGAAGGAGAGNTTGAAAATACTCTTTTTTGGTAAGGTTTTTGGTGAAAGTAACGGTGAGACGGGGTTTAGGGGAAGAAGAGGAATGTCTGGTGAAGTTTTGGTGCTATTTGGTTGAGCTCCGCCGCCGGTAGGCGATTCCTGGCCGGCGGAGCAAGGCGGAGGATGGCGGAGACCGGCTGGTCTCTAGAGAGGTGAAAGACGGGGTGGAAAGAGGGTGTAGGGCTTTGAAGTGAACTGGGGGGTGGGGGGAGCTTCAGACATTTATATGCTGGGAAATTAGGGAGTTCCCAGCCGTTAGATCAAAAGAGATCAACGGCTGGGATTTGTCATAATCTAAACGGGGTCGTTTTGGGATCAGGGGCTGGGGCAGGCCGGGTGTAAGGATTGGGCTGGGTTGAGCGAAAATGGCTTGGGCCTGGGCAATTTTGGCCCAGGTCTATTTAATTCATCCTACCAATTAAATTATCCTAAATTAAGACTAAACATGTAATAATTAGTTCTAACCCTAGTATTTGGTGGGGGGGAGCTTCGGACATTTATATGCTGGGAAATTAGGGAGTTCCCAGCCATTAGATCAAAAGAGATCAACGGCTGGGATTTTTCATAATCTAAACGGGGTCGTTTTGGGATTAGGGGCTGGGGCAGGCTGGGTGTAAGGATTGTGCTGGGTTGAGCGAAGATGGCTTGGGCCCGGGCAATTTTGGCCCAGGTCTATTTAATTCATCCTACCAATTAGATTATCCTAAATTAAGACTAAACATGTAATAATTAGTTCTAACCCTAGTATTTGTTTAACTAATTAAAAATCATACCATTTTATTTACTCCTAGTTCAATTTCATAATTTTGTTAAAGGAAAAAGTAATTAAACCAAAAATTAAACATTAACCTATTTTATATCAGGTAACTTATATTTCGCTATTATTTAAATAATAATTAAGAGTTATGCACCTAATTAAATTATTTACATGTTTAGAAGACGAATCCAAGCCGCTTAATGTAGCAAAATAAATTCAGATGTTGACCCAGTTAGTGGCCTCCCATGCCCAAAGATCGCATGATGCCCTTGTATCCTCTAGCGAGCAAGGGGATTCTTCGAGTTCTAGGGTCAACAAGTTTCTGTGGTTAGCCCCTTCAGAGTTCACAGGCACCGACCTCGAGGCTGACCCTTAGGAGTTCATTGATGAGATCTACAAGACCCTCCGAGTTATGAGGACTATTGAGACAGAGGGGGTTGATCGTCTGAACGGAGCGGCATATTCGTGGTTTGAAATGTGGGAGAGTTCCCGAGGGGAGGGCAGCCCTCCGACAAAGTGGGATGAGTTTGTTGATGCCTTCATGGATCATTCCTTGCTTGTCGAGACTATGGTAGTCCGTGCTGTGGAGTTCGAGGTCCTTAAGCAGGGCAACGTGAGTGTGTGGGAGTATCATATGGAGTTTGTGTGCTTGTCCAAATATGTTGTTCACATGAGCTGGCTATGGAGGCTAGAGTTCGTCGGTTTGTTTAGGGCCTTGGTCCCTTGGTTATTAATGAAGCTGCTACATCTGCCTTGCATTCGGATATGAATTATGGGAAAATAATGGGATTCGCCCAGGCTACAGAGGCTCGGAAATTGAAAATAAGGATGGAGAGAGAGAGCAGTAGTAGGGCCCGGTCAGCGGGCAACCCTAGGAGCTCAGTTGGAGGTCTGAGATCAGCCCTTGGGAGAGGATCATCAGGGCCATCTCAGTCATATGCTCAGTCCTCATCCAGTGCGCTGCTATCAGGGAACAATTATCAGTAGGGAGGTCATTTTAGACCCGGTTCAAATAGTAGGAGGTTCCATTAGTTGGGTCATTCTGGTGGGAGGTTCCAGCAACAGCGGAGGGTCCCATGCTCTAAGAGAGAAGCCATATCCAACGAGACTGTCGCGCACCCAGTCAGGGCACGTGTAGGGGTACTGCTCAACCGTCTAGCTCTTCAGCCTCTACATTTTTGGCACGCCCTCCAGCTCCAGCAGGGCGCGGTACAGTTAGTAGTGGAGCACGGGGTCGAGGGGGACCCTGTCGGTTCTATGCTTTGAGTGGTCGCCAGCATGCGGAGGCTTCCCCAGATGTTGTCACAGGTATGCTGATTGTTCACTCACATGATATTTATATTCTTATTGATCCCGAGTCTTCCTTGTCATATGTTACTCCATTTATTGCTTCAAGTTTTGGGATAGAACCCGAACAGCTTCACGAGCCGTTCTCTGTGTCGACTCCGGTTAGCGATTCTATTGCGGTCGTGTGAGTCTATAGAAATTGTGTTGTCACGGTGCGTTGTCGGGATAACACGGTCGATCTTATTGAGTTAGGAATGGTATATTTTGATGTAATTATGGGGATGGATTGGCTTTACTCGTGCTTTGCTAAACTCAAATGCCGAACAAGAATTATGAGGCTCGAGTTTCCTAATGAATCAGTTATCAAGTGGGAGGGGAATAATTTTGCGCCAAGAGGTAGATTCATTTCCTACCTTAAGGCCTCAAAGATGATCAGGAAGGGGTGCATATATCATTTGGTTCAGGTTGCGGACGCACCTCAGAGGTGCCTGCCCCTGAGTCTGTGCCGGTTGTGAACGAGTTTCTTGAAGTGTTTCCGGACGAGCTTCCTAGGATTCCACTAGATAGAGAGATCGATTTCGGGATTGATGTATTGCCAGATACGCAGCCAATATCTATTCCACCCTACTGGATGGCGCTAGAAGAGTTAAGGGAGTTGAAAGAACAATTGAAAAATCTATTAGAAAAAGGTTTCATTCGGCCAAGTGTGTCGCCTTGGGGCACACCGGTTCTTTTTGTCAGAAAGAAAGACGGATTGCTTCGGATGTGTATTGATTATCGGCAGCTCAACAAGGTCACCATCAAGAATAAGTATCCATTGCCTCAGATAGAAGATTGTTCGACCAATTGCAAGGTGCTAAATTCTTCTAAAAGATTGATTTGCGGTCCGGGAATCATCAGTTAAAAATCAGGGAGCAGGATATTCCTAATAATGCCTTCAGGACTCGATATGGGAACTTTGAATTTTTTGTAATGTATTTTGGGCTAACCAACGCCCCAACAACTTTTATGGATCTTATGAATCGGGTTTTCAAACCGTTTCTTGACTCATTTGTGATTGTCTTCATTGACGATATCCTTGTGTATTCGCGAAGTCAGGAAGATCATACTAATCACCTTAGGGAAGTTCTGCTGACTCTTCTTCAGCACCAATTGTATGCAAAGTTTTCAAAATATGAGTTTTGGCTAAAATCAATCACCTTTTTGGTCCATGTTGTTTCCAGGGAAGGGATTCGAAATGATCCACAAAAGATTGCAGCGGTAAAGGATTAGCCTAGGCCAATGACCCCGACAGAGATTCGCAGTTTCTTGGGTCTAGCTGGGTATTATCGGAGGTTCGTGGAGGGATTCTCTACTCTCGCCTCCCCATTGACTAAGATGACACAGAAAGCAGTTAAGTTTCAGTGGTCCGATGCATGTGAAGTTTTCAGGAATTAAAGTCGAGATTGACTTCAGCACCAGTATTGACCTTGCCATAAGGTTCAGAGAGATATTTGGTTTATTGTGATGTTTTGAGGGTTGGTTTGGGGTGTGTGTTGATGCAAAGTGGTAAAGTTATAGCGTATGCTTCAAGGAAGCTCAAGAATCACGAGAAGAATTATCCGACGCATGATTTGGAGCTCGTGGCGGTTGTGTTTGCATTAAAAATCTGGCGGCATTATCTTTATGGGGTCCATGTGGACGTGTTCACAGACCACAAGAGTCTTCAGTATTTATTCAAGCAGAAGGAGTTGAACTTAAGGCAACGAAGGTGGTTAGAATTTCTGAAGGACTATGATATGAATATTTTGTACCACCCAGGGAAGGCGAATGTGGTAGTCGACGCTCTTACTCAGAAATCCATGGGTAGCTTGGCACATTTGGAAGCCGGACAGAGGCTTTTGGCTCGGGAAGTTTATCAGTTGGCTAGTCTGGGGATTTGTCTTTCGACCTCAGACAAAGGGGATGTCGTGGTGCATAATGAACTAGAATCTTCGCTTGTAGCTGAAGTCAAGGGAAAGTAATTCAGGGATCCGACTTTGGCACAATTGAGGGAAGAAATTTTGAATCACAAGACTTCAGCATTCTCACTCGGCAATGATGACGGTGTTCTGCAGTGTCAAGAGAGGTTATGTGTTCAAGATGTTGATGATCTCCGGGAAAGGGTGATGGCGCAGGCTCATAATTCTAGGTATTCCGTACACCCAGGTTCTACGAAAATGTATCACGATATCAAGGAAATTTATTGGTGGAATGGTATGAAGAGGGGTGTGGCGGACTTTGTGGCGATGTGTTCAAATTGTCAGCAAGTGAAGGACGAGCATCAAAGGCCCGGTGGATTGACGCAGCTTATGGAAATGCCGATGTGGAAATGGGAGATGATCAATATGGACTTTGTGGTGGGGTTACCTCGTACTCCCCATAGGTTCGACTCGATTTGGGTGATAGGGGATCGACTCACGAAGTCGGCACATTTCTTGCCAGTCAAGTCCACCGATACTGCAGAACAGTACGCTCAGTTGTATATCAAAGAAATAGTCAGGCTCCATGGCACTCCAGTATCTATGATCTCGGATCGAGAGGCCCAATTCACAGCTAACTTTTGGAAGAAATTTCAGCAAGTTTTGGGTACTCAGGTAAATCTCAGCACATCATTCCATCCACAAACTGATGGGCAGGCAGAGCGGACTATTCAGACGCTTGAAGACATGTTACGGGCTTGTGCACTAGATTTTAAGGGTAGCTGGGATGATCACTTTCCGCTTATAGAATTTTCTTATAATAGCAGTTTCCATACTAGTATTCAGATGGCCCCATTTGAGGCATTGTACGGAAGGAGATGTAGATCTCCGATCGGATGGTTTGATGTTGGTGAGGTAGAATTATTAGGACCAGACCTTGTGCACCAAGCTATGGAAAATGTTAGAGTCATTCAAGAGAGGATGAAAACTGCTCAGAGTCGTTAGAAATCCTATGCGGACGTTCGTCATAGAGAATTAGAATTCCAATTAGATGATTAGGTATTCTTGAAGGTGTCTCCCATGAAGGGAGTAATGCGGTTTGGGAAGAAAGGGAAATTGAGCCCAAGGTATGTCGGGCCATATAGGATTGCTCAAAGGATATAACAGGTGGCTTATAGGCTGGAATTTCCCCCTGAGATGTCATTAGTGCACCCAGTGTTTCATGTTTCTCTGTTGAAGAAAATGGTTGGAGATCTATCAACCATCGTGCCAGTTGAGACTATTGAGGTTAATGAAGAATTATCATATGAAGAGGTTCCGGTTGCTATTCTTGATAGACAAATCCGTAGATTGAGGAACAAAGAAATTGCTTCAGTTAAAGTGTTATGGCGAAGTCAGCACGTTGAGGAAGCCACGTGGGAAACGGAAAATGAAATGAAAGAAAAATATCCCCATTTGTTTGAATAAGTATAGTAGTGATCGTGCGAACTATCATTTCTAAGCAAATTAAATGTTATGTTCAGTTTTGTGCAAAAGCACCCCACTTTCCCCTAATTGCTCTACTATTGTAACTTCTCAAGTTGTGTCAAAATTGTGTATGTTGTGATTATATGATTAATGTGCAACCCCTTGGAATAAATGAAATTATGTGAAACCCATGTGATGGTTAAATGATTAATTGAAGTGTAGATTGGTAATGATTAATTGAAGTGTAGATTGGTAATGATTAATTGAAGTGTATATGAATGTTGAAGTAATTGAATTTTATGGGACTTGTCGAGGTGGCCAAATTATGTGCAAGGCCATGAAATAAATAGTTATGTGTGAAATTGGTTAAGAACATGTGTTTCGAGGGCTCTCTAACAGGTAGATAGGCCTAAATACAGAGGAGGCTCTGTCAAAATTTTGAGAAAATATCGGAGTTAGTAAAAATTGGGAGTTGGCGTATTGTGCTTTCAAAACAAAATTATTTCCCGTTCCTCATTCGAGGACAAATAATTTTAAGTGAGGGAGGATATAATGACCCGTAAAAATTTCTATGTCTAAGATAATGCCCGAATAGGTCCCTGTGCTATTATAACGGTAGAAATTCCTAATACGGTCCTATTTTGAGTAAAAAGTATCCCAGAACTTGAAAGATTAAATTTTCCTGAAATTGCACATTATGCGACGCACTATGCGATCACATAACAGGTATGCAGACCGCATAGTGGTCACATACCTGGACAGTCCACTGCCCAAATGGAGGACAACTATGCGGCCCCAAATACGATCGCATTTTGGCTATGCGGACCGCATAGTTGTCGCATTCTTGCCCCATGGTTTTTGTGAGGGAGGTTATGCAACACACTATGCGATCGCATAACAAGTATGTGAACTGCATAGTGGTCGCATACCTAGTCAGTGTGTTTCCCATTTTCGGCCCATTTGACGGCCAACTATGCGACAAGAATGCGACCGCATAGCAGAAATGAGACCGCATCTCTGTGTCGGTGCTCCTGTTTTCTAAATTTTAAACCCGACCCCCTATTTTATAAAACACCCCTTCGCTTCATTTTTAACAATTTTCTGACCAAAAATAGAGAGAGAAAACGAGAGTTCTTGAGAGAGAAAGTTTAACATCATCCAATTTGATTTTCCAAAATCACTCAAGCCCGGAAATTATCAAGTTATTGTCATCTTCTTCACTCAAAGAGGTAAGTCTTCACCCTATTTTCCCGATTTATCAGGTTTTGTGTAAGAATAAAACACACATAGGTTGGGTCTTGCAAATAAAAAGTGAAATCTTGCATGCATGTGAGTTAAAATCCGTTATCTAGTAAAGGGAAGAAAAAGTTTGGGTAATTATTCTTAAAAGGGGGTTAGTAGTCTAAAGGGTCACATAATGTTTGATAAAATTCTCAATTAAGTACAAGATTCCTAATTCTAAGCGAAATGTGTCACATTGTGGAATAGATTGACGGTGCTAGACGATCCGGTAAATTGTGAAAGAAATTAGAAAGGGGACGACTCGAGGTATGTATGCATAACTTTAATCTTCATAGAGTCACCTTCTTGGTGTCTGAACATACGGTATGAGTTTCTTGCTGAGTATATATGATTGTCCGGTTGTGTTGAGGTGTGAGATTTCATTCTCTGATTTTCTTAGTTGACTATCGTGATAATTGATATTGTGAAAGGTGATTTATATGTGATTATTCTATCATGTGCAAGGTTCGTTAAATGCTTGAGTATGTTGGTACGAAAGAGTGGTAACGAACTCAAATGCGTAAATGTAGCTAAGTGATAAGGGTTGTGTAACAAGTGATGAAAAAGGAAATTGTGAATTGATCTAATTGAACTAAATGACCATGGAAATATCGTATATGACTCATTATTGGCGAGGCCTATTGTGGCTTTACTTCATATGGATTGTTGGTTGAAACGAATTTACATTCTTGTTGATGAACTCCTTTGTGGTTAAATTAATGGGTGATAAAGACTATTGTGAACAGATGATTTTTTGGGTGTTATAAATTGTACTCTTGATGATATGAAGTCATGTGATTGAATTGTGGGTTGTTATTATTTGCTATGGAATGTGATGGTCCGGTGAGATCGGGTTGCACGCCGCAATATGAAGTAATAAGGGTGGAGAGGTAATAAGGGTGACATTTAATATTGTACGGTGGGATCGGGTTGCACGCTGCAACACGAAGTAATAAGGGTGGAGTGTAAAATGTAAGGTGGGATCGGGTTGCACGCCGCAACAAGAAATGTAAGGTGGGATCGGGTTACAAGAAATGTAAGATAAAAAGGGTGGTGTGTAAAATGTAATGGCTTAGTCATTAGATGTGGGGCCCACACCATATAAATCATAAAGACCTCTCTAATTTCCATTTGGTAAGAAATGGATCTTCAACAAAATTTCAAGCAAAAATATCATATCATCTTAGAAACGTGAAGTGGCTTCAATATTTCATACAAAGACTACATACCGTTATAGCAACAGGATTTTACAATTCTAAGAGAGTACGGTATAACCTTTCTTAAAGAATATCATACAAATTTTCCCCTACTTTTATCCGCCGTTACATATTTTGTCGCAATCAACGTGTATTAGAGGGATTGTTAAGAGAATCGGTTCAGGTATGTTAAGGCTATCCCTTCTTTCTTTTTGGTATGATCCAAGTAATACAAATGAAACGAGCAAAATACACAAATTTTATAAATTACTCTATTCATAGAAATACTAGGGGTGTCTATATTCTTGATCCCTATGTGAATTACTATTATATCTTCTGTTGATGGGTCTCAGAAAAATACATATTTGATAAAGTTTATCCGAAAGGCATATTTATTTTTATATACATGTACATTGACCCATGATCATATGGCGTTATATATGCATATATATATGTATATTATATGTATATGGGATATGGGAAAAAGTTACAATGTTATATACGCACCACCACCTGATCAGTTGGTATACGTTGATGATTTTGCCCACAGTGGCCGAGATGATATGAAGGGATGCCCTCAGAGTCTTGATGATGTTCTGAACGCATGTACATATGTACAACATGACATTCATACGCATATGCATGACACTATAAGTATTTCATGATTTACAGAGTTATCCAGACTTACAGTTTGAGTCATTTACTCTATATTTCTTTCATGTCTTTTATGTACTTATTTATGTGCCTTACATACTAGGTACATTATTCGTACTGACATCCCTTTTGCCTGGGGACGCTGCGTTTCATGCCCGCAAGTCCCATTAGACAGGTCGAGAGTCCTCCAAGTAGGCTATCAGCTCAGCGGAAGATGTTGGTGCGCTCAATTTGCTTCGGAGTTACTTATTTGGTCAGTATGATTTAGACACGTACTGTTTGGTATGTCGGGCTTCTATCCCGACCTTTATGTTAAGTATGTACTCTTAGAGTCTTGTAGACATATGTCATGTATAAAAATGCTTGAATGGCCTTGCCGGCCTATGTTTTGAGTGTACAAATGATCATGTTGGCCTTATAGGACCGTATATCACATGTATAAGTTTTGTATTAGGTTAGGTCGTCCTATATTGAGTATTCCCCTATGTTTATTTTGGTTAACCCATGACCCCCCGTTTGGCCCATTTTCCAATGAAAGTGTAATAAGAAAGATATATTATGTTGGTACTCAGTTGAGTAAGGTATCGGGTGCCCGTCACGGCCTATCGGTTGGGTCATGACAAAAATACAGAAGTAGAGGCGTTGGCTGTGCTTGCTTCAGTTGCAAAAGTAACGAGCGAAGAAAATGTTATTGTAATACATTTATTTCATTCAACGCTTGACCAGGATAAATATGAGGTAAGCTTTAATAATTTAACCTGGGATTGGAGAAACAAGATTGTTATTTTTTTGCAGTACGGGATCGTACCTGAAGGAAAGAAAGAATCTCAAGTGCTTCGACGAAAAGCTACTCGTTACTGTCTAATTCAAGATAATTTATATCAAAAAAAGTTTGGCGTCCTTTAGCACAGTGCCTTGGACCAATCAAACAGAGCACATGATGAGAGAAGTACATGAAGGACATTGTGGAAATCACGCAAGTGGAAGATCTTTAGTTAAAACACTAATTAGGGCAGGATACTACTGGACCAAATTGGAAGAGGTTGCATTAAAGTTTGTAGCAAAGTGTGATAAATGTCAACGATATGCCAACAATATGCATCGACCTACAGAGTTATTACATGTAATTATTTCCCCATGGACATTTATGAAGTAGGGAATGGATATAGTAGTGCATTTACCACAAACTAAAGGAAAGGTACGGTTTTTATTAGTGTTAACAGATTACTTTTCGAAATGGGTAGAGGCATGAGCTTTTAAGCAGGTACGAGAAAAGGATGTGAAAGATTTAATTTGGCGAAACATTATATGCCGGTTTGGATTTCCAAAATAAATCGTTTGTGATAATGGCCCACAATTTATAGGCTTGAAAATCACAGAGTTCTTTCAAAGTTCGCAAATCAAACTAATAACCTCTTCACCTTACCATCCCGTGGAAAATGGACAAGATGAGTCAACAAATAATATTATCATCAATAATTTGAAGAAGAGATTAGAAAAATCAAAAGGGAATTGGCCTCGAAGAATTACCAGGAGTGTTATGGGCTTATAGAACCACAACAAACAGCCAGGTGAGAAACTCCATTTTCATTTGTGTACGGTTCAGATGCTTTAATCCTAGTTGAAATAGGAGAACCAAGCACGAGATTCACATTGGCAGCGGAAGTGTCGAATGATGAGGAATTACAAACAAACTTGGACTTAATCGAACAAAGAAGACAAGCAACTTTAATACGGATGGCAGCACAAAAACAAATCATAGAACGATATTACAACAGAAAGGCTCACATCAGGTACTACAAAATTGGGGACTTCGTTCTTAAATAGGTTTTCCAATCAACAAAAACAACCGAAGCAGTAAAGTTAAATCCAAATTGGGAAGGACCCCATAAAGTTCGAGGTATCGCTGGAAAAGATGGTTACGAGTTAGAAACCATGGACGACAAGGTCTTACCCTCGAGTTGGAATGTTGTTCATTTAAAAATTACTATTTCTGAGCAAAAGAAATACCCACGGTCAGGTATCGTTCAATTAAGATTTTTTTCTTGTACAGTTAAAATTATACTAATAATTTTAGATGATAGGCAAAAAGCTAGCCCACACCAAATGCTGATATTAGACCTAAAATACACGCGGAAGCAACATTATTCCCGGTCTAGGGTTGCAACCTTTATGATGGAAATATAAAGGGTTAAGCAGTCATCATCGAAATTATATATACCTCCGAGTTTCGTATGTTTTTCCTTTTTAGGAAATAGACCACATGGAAGGAACAATTAAGTGCTCGAGATTTCATACTTCAAAGTTCAAACACTTGGGGGACTACATACATATATATAAGGAAGGAAAAGAAGACTGGAAAAGTTAGAATTCAAGTCAAGCCTAAGGTCTACCCAACAAATCTAAAGTTAAGAGCAAAGTCAAGAGCCAAAACCGCAAGCTTGATTCCAAAACCTATAAAGAATACACTCGTGGATGTAAATTTCAAATCTTACGAATGTTTAGGTTAAAGGCAATATTTAGTCATGGGTTGCATGATATACCCTTGAATTTTTTCACAAGTATATTGTAAAGAAAATATTTACGAAAGAGTTATAGATGATACTTGAATACATGTAAAGTATTATACAATTTGAAAGTTCGAATGATACAAAACTTTCCTCAAAGTTATTCAAAGAAACGTGTGTGTTCCTATTTCTTCTTTCGTATGTTTACACCATTATGAAGTAGAGACGTTTTCTTCATTAAGTTTCGTTTATAAAAGGGCCCTCTTTTATAAATCTTTCTTGTTTCAAAAAATCACGAAGTACCAAATCATTTATAATGCATAATAAAAGAGTAGTACAGAAACTCGAAATAAAATATCATAGAAATTGAACAAAAATTTAAAAATTGATATAACATGGTTAAACTAAGTGTAAACTTAGTCCTAACCTAATTGTCTTATCCAAAAAATCCCAAAACGGACTAGGGGTAAGAGATTTTCCAAACATTACCCCCAAATGGGACCAGGGGTATTTATTCAAATGTTCCACCAATAAAAAAACAAACACAAACATTTCAAACTTTTTAACTTTTACTGTGGGGCAGAATCTGAACCAGTAGGATGAAGAGTGGCATCTTCACCAGAAGGAAGTGCAATTTGAACAGGAGAAGGTTGAACAACAGCTCACCAGGAGCGATTTCATCACCCTCGGGAATGCCAACCTCAGGTGAAGAAAAGCTTTGACTCTGCTGGGTCTTTTCAATCGTCTCTGTAGTCTTTGCAATCTCAGCATCTAAGTCAAAGCCTTCCTGGCTTACTTCCATTAACGTTTCAAGGCGTGTGTTCAAGAAAGTCCAGCTGACATCAACAACGACTTTATCTTAAGGGCTTCATAATCTTTTTCCAACTGCTCAGCCTCAACTCTCAGCTCATCCTTCTCATTCAAGGTAGCATCGTAAGAAGCTTGTAGGGGCAAGAGATCTCTCTAAAAATTGAACCTTGTTTGTGGATACACGAAGATCTTCTTGAGTTTGTGTGAGCATTTGAACAAGCTCCCCAGAGTAAGCTTCTTTTTGGTTCAGCAAATCCTGTAAACTCCTAATTTCTTCAAAACCCTTGGAAAGCTCCTCAACAAATGAAGACTCAAGAAGATTCTTGTCTTTGCCCGCCTGATTAGATGAAGCCTTCTCAACCGCTAATTCCGCTTCCATAACCTTTACTTGCTGCTCTAAGGTGCACTTTTCTTCCTCTAAAACCTCCATATCAAGTTGAAGACCCTCTAACTGCTCTTTCCAATTGTCTGCCTCAGTGTGATAATCATTCATCAATTGCTCCGTGTGGACGATCCTTTTCATCATCTCCATCCCGATAAGATTGATCTACACAATGAAAAGAGGAATGTGATACCAGTAAAAGAGAAATCATGTAAAATAAAAAGACAAGGTTTATACCTTTAAAGACGAATGCACAATATCATTCATCCACATTAGAGAGCCGTGACTTTCCAGTTTTGACTTCTCAACTCGGCCGATCAGTGGTTTCAGCCATACATCAACTTGGCCTGATTTCTTCAAAAGAATCCCATTTTCAGGAATTTCGATGGTAACTTGTTTCATCGCCCTACTTCTACTAGAGGAACCGACTTCAATATGAGAAATTTTAGCAGAAGGAGCAGTCAAGGAAGTCAAAATAGCCACGGGCGGATCAGTGGCAGCAGAAGCAGGTACGGGCATTTGAGATTCAATTGGAGCAGACATGGGAAAAGAGGCAAGAGGCGTTTCCTAAAAAATAAAGCCAAAGTTTTCTTCGTCAAACCCACGAGAAAAGAGCTATTCAGTAGAGTCACGGGTTGCAACATGCGTCTCTTTATCAGAACTCACTAAGGTAGCATTTCAGGCTTGGGCATGGGAACAGAACTAGGAGGGGGAGTAGCTTTGTCATATGAAATAACCCGTCTCCTAGCTCGTGGCTTATGAACCAACGAGCCTTCGTCCCGCTCCTCTTCATCCTCTGAGTTTTGTGGTCTATCAACTTTTCTTTTTGATGAACAACTCAAGATTATCTCTTGATCCTTGGACAGAGAAAGCCTCGAAGAAGTAATTGAAGAAGAACTCACACCTCGAATGGGAAACTGTAATAAAGAAAGGGGTCAATAAGTTCCAAAATAAACATGGAGGTAACGAACCACGGAAATCACGAATTTCCTCAACAGTTCCCATGGTTGCTGAAAAAGAAAAGTAAAATAGTTACGAGATTACAAGTTCTTTACAAAAAAGAAGAAGATTGAAAGAGAAACTTACGTGCAAAGTTCCACTTTTCAGGGAAGGGCATGTTCTCTTGACCTACTAACCCACTTGTAGGAGCAGCAACAAATTGGGCATACCAGCCATTATCTTTGTCATCTTCAGGGCTTACCAAAACCCTCTTGATCCTCGCCACAAGAGTGAAAATCCCATAGCGAAATAATTTGGGTGAGTAAAGATGAATTAGATGATAAAAGGTGAAGGGTAAAGAAACCATATTTGACAAGTATTTAAGGCATGCCACAATCATCCATACAATAGGATCTATCTGTCCTAAACACATATCCAAGAAATGACAAAACTCAATGATAACTGGATCAATAGGTGGCCTAAAACCTAATGTGAAGGGATACAAATACACAAAAGAAAATCCAGCTTTAGAGGAAGTAGTCCTTTGATTTTCATTGGGAACCAGAATCGGGCTGTCAAATTTTCAATAGCAATCTCTCCGCACAATAGAAACTAAACCCTCAGTAATCTGGGAAGGGTAAACATCAGCACGATCATGAGAAGTCTTGGAAGTAACTTGATATTTAATTAATTCTCTATCAGTGATAAAGCAAAGTTCAGTGGGAATGATCTCATCAACAGTAGGTTCATGAAACGGTTCAATAGAATCCCTACTTCTAGCAGAAGATCTATGTAAAGAAGAAGACCAAGTTCTATAAGACGATTGATGAGTAGTGTTGCGTTGAGAAGAAGAACCACGTACAGACATTGACCCTAAACTACGTAACCTACCACCTCTCCTACTCCTGATAAGAGCAGAAGAAGGGGGAAGTTCGTCTACTATGGCAACTTTTCGAAGATCAGGATTAGAAGAAGACATAGTTGTATGAGTAAGTAGTACGTAATGAAGAACAAGAGAAAATAGTGAATGAAGAATACTGTAGAAAGTTTTTCGTAAAAGCAAAAGCAAATGGTGTATTTATATGCAGAAGCAACTATCATGTAAAGGAGGTAATGATGGAAACGTCATTATGAAAACAGTCACTTCATTACTGATGCAGCTGCAAAAAAGTCCTAAAACCCGCTGAAGAGTTGCAAAGCTAATCAATGGCTACCACGTGTCACATGCATTAAATGGAAGTGACATATGACGTATTGGTTCAGAAGAAGATACAATGGTACGTGAGAAACGGAAGCGAAAAATTCCCGCGTTAAATGAGATCCACTTCCTAAATATTCAATTTCTGAATAATTGTTATGTTACACCCTATGTTTTCATACATGGAAGTACGCTATAATAAATTGATATAAGCTCAGAAATGAGATGTTACATTCCGCATTTTTGTATGTTAAGGTTTCGTCGTAAGTTAATCGACGTAAGTTCGGGAATGAGATTTTTGAGGTTATAAGCATTTATGGTACTTATAACATGCAATAGGTAAAGTGCCATGAAGGTTAAATGATAAACGAATAAAAAAATGCGTTTCGTTAAAGATTGTCGATTTGGGATAAAATACGGTCCGAGCTATAATATCTGGTATTTATGGACTAGTGCCATACAAGGTACTACATGACCATGATAGTAAGGTATGTTAAAAGTGAGTAATATTTTAGGTAAGTTGAGGTTGTTCTTAATTATGTGGGTAATTGATTAATTGTTGGGTAATAGGAAGTTGCCTAGTTAATTAAGGAATTATTGGGTGATTAATTATAAAGTTGGATAAGATTTAACCCTCCCCACGTGGCAGTAAGCCACCCCATGAAATTGTGACTCCTAAGATCATACATTATGTGGAAAAATTATAGATATGGGATTTTGCATTCTTAAAAAACGTGAGTCACATATATGCACTCTTAAGAAAGAGTGATATATCCATTCTTAACATATCCTTTCTTAACAAACGTGAGAGTTATATAGTCATATATCCACTCTTAAGAGAGAGTAAGATATCTATTCTTAACATATCCTTTCTTAAGAAACGTGGGATTTATATAGTCACATATCCATTCTTAAGAAAAAATCACATATCCTATCGTAAGAACGTGAGATTTATATATTAGAACGTAAGATTTGGAAATTATAAGGATGTACAGTGCAATCTTTCTCAAGAATATCATACAGATTGTCTCCGATTTTGATCTCGCTGTTACGTGTTTCATCGCGATTAACGTGTGCTAGAGGGATTTTTAAGAGAATCGACTCAGGTATGTTAAGGCTATCTCTTCTTTCTTTTTGGCATGATCCAAATTATACAAATGAAATGAGAAAAATATGCAACTTTCATAAATGGCTCTATTCATAGAAATAATGGGGGTGTCGATATTCTTGATTCTCCATGTAAATTATTATTATATCTTCTGTTCATGGGTCTCAGAAAAATACATATTTGATAAAGTTTACCCGAAAGAAGTTGATTTTTATGGCATTCCGAGAAAATCTTATTAACGTATTTCTTATGCATTTCATGCATTTATACCTGTACATTAACCCATGACCAGATGGTGTTATATACGCGTATATATGCATATTATACTTATATGGTATATGGGAAAAAGGTTACAACATTATATATGCACCACCACCTGATCAACTGGTATACATTGATGATTTTCCCACAATGGCCGAAATGATATGATGTGATGCCCTCAGAGGCTTGATGATGTTATGAACGCATATACCTATGCATGGTATGACATTTATACGCATATACATGACATTATAAAAATGTAATGATTCACAGAGCTATGCAAAGATACATGTCGAGTCTTTTACTTCATGTTTCTCTCATGTCTATTATTTACTGATTTTCATTCCTTACATACTCGATACATTATTTATACTGACGTCCCTTTTTTCTGGGGACGCTGCGTTTCATGCCCGCAGATCCCGATAGATAGGTCGAGATCCCTCCAAGTAGGCTATCAGCTCAGTGGAAGATGTTGGTACGCTCAATTTTCTTCGAAGTTGCTTGTTTGGTTAATATGATTTAGACGTGTATTTTTTGGTATGGAGGGACTCTGTCCCAACCTCTATGAAAATTATGTATTCTTTGAGGCTTGTAGACAGATGTCATGTACGTAAAAGATTGTATGGCCGTGTCGGCCTATGCTCAGTGTACGAGTGGCTATTTTTGTCTTATAGACCCGCATGTCTTATGTATAGGTGGTATTACATGTTGTATTTTACTTATCTCACCGCAACCTTCTGGCTCGGTTATCTATGATAGTATGACGTGAAAAGATACATTATGTTGGTACTCGGTTGAGTAAGGTACCGGGTGCCCGTCGCGGCCCGTCGTTTGGGTCATGACAAAAGTGGTATCAGCACATTTATGTCCTAGGGAGTTTACAAGTCGTGTCTAGTAGAGTCTTGTTTATGGTTGTGTTGTGCACCACACTTATAAGCAGGAGGCTATAAGGCATTTAGGGCTATCACTCTTTCTTATTACTCTAGATCGTGTGGTAGAGCTCAGTTATAAGAATTCAATTTCCTAACTTCTATTTTATTCGTAATAAGACGGTACCTACATCTAGAAAGATAGTTGGTAAGAGATTGTATGTGACTAGGGAAGAGTTGAGTTAGAGGTACTTGATTTTTCATGATGCTTATGATAAGTAAACATAAGGTCTTTAGTAGATCATGTGTGTACTAAGATGTGTAAGCCTCTTGATAAGGAGCCTTGGGGAAAGAATACTTATCCATCTTTATGGTGAAAGAAAATGAGAGATCCAGAACATAAATACAAGTTTCAACAAGCAAAAGAAGCAAGATGAAGAAGGGTATGAGGCGCCCAATTAATGAAGGTTAACAGTATTTACAATTCAGGACGAGGAATATAAGCTTTTTCAGCTACATTCAACAGTAACAGAGGTATGTACAATTGGCTACGTCGATCTTAGTTATGCCCTATGGGAGCTAACAGATGTGGTTCAATAGAAGGACGAGATATCAGGATCCGGCTGGGGTTAGAGTGACCCAAAATGGTGGATGAATTGTTTGTGTTAGTTTACCTTTCTGAAGAATATTATGAATGTGCCAATAGATCTCCTTGTGAGATACCTAGATGGTGCACTCTAAAATAGTACAACTAGATATAAGTATCACAAAGATTGGCACTGGAAGGGATAAATATTATCTTAGTATTGCTCCCGTCCTTAGTAGAGAGATAATTCTAGACAACCCGAAGAGCCAGGATGGAGCAAAAGGGAGCTAAAAACAAAAGAATATCTTGTTAAAGTTTTCAAAATAAAGTGATAGACAGAAATTTTAGTAGGAAATAAGAAGAGAGCTAATGAAGCATTAAGAGTAAGATGTGATACATGGATGACAACGGTTGGTCAAAAGATGATAATATTAAAGAGTCTATAGTCAAGTTAAGGAAAAGACGAGAAGTGACAGGCCTTGAGAGAACAAAAGAGTATAGGCTATAAAGTCATATCCTCACTTCGAGAAATAAGTTCGTGACTCCAATGCAACTACCGGAAAGGGAAAGTTAGACCCCAGAATAATAGAAATTAGTACGGGCTGGTGAACAAGACAAACTAAACGTGAATTAGGGAGTGAGTGATTGGATAATAGTCGGCATCATGAGAGTTTCATATTTCGTTCCGGCGATAATATAATGAAAAAAAAGAAGAAGATTCGTGAGAAATTCAGAGAATGGTTATTCAGGAAGACGCTTCCCTAAAGCAATCAATGTGAGAAAAGTTAAGCTTAAGGTACTATGTGTGCCATTTACACTAAGTGCCACCCGCGCGAGTAAGGAATTTCCTTATCCTTGGTACATAAGGATTACCGCAAGGCGAGTACGGGTCATTGATAGTGTGAGAAGACGCCAATGATGAAGAGGTAAAGCATCTATAGGTAGATTATCGTTGCGCTAAATATTAGTACTTCCCTAAAGGGTGGAATATGGAGTGATATGGCATTAAGTCGAAATTAAGTTGTTCTACTAATTATGAAATGGTAAAGGAACAATGCGATAAAATGAAAAAGGGATGAGATTGCACTTATTCAAAGCCTACAGATATGCTGTGATACCAGAGCATTATGCAAACACGACGTCAAGGAGAGGAAGTAAGGGTTCCTGCCCGAGATGTTATTGATTAATAAGGATCTAGTGCGAGAGGTAAGTTAAGACAAAGGAAATTACCCAAGAAAGATTACGCAAAATATTGATATGATAATGGGCCAATAAGTAGTTCGTAGTTGATTCATGAAGTGCCTAGTGATGTCTATATAAGAGGATACAGACAAATCAATAGATCGTGCAAGATAAACAGAGTGAACCCCAACATGGGAAATTCAAAATCGAAAATATGACATTGTGAACCTTGAGAAATATTCAGATAGGAGTTGGGGTAGTTAAAGGTATGAATGTTATGGAAATAAAAGAGAGTGCCGCTGGGAAGACACTCAAATATTAGTTCAGAAGCAACACTACGGATAATTATAGGTGAGTACAAACATCAAGAATTCCATCGGGTATGTGATGTAATAAGTTCCCAACTTTACAAGAATCAGAAGGTCTTACCTAATTACTACAATAAAAGACTAGCCGAGGAAATACGGAAGAAGGCTTCAACCAAAGCACAGTGATCTAAAGAGGAAATGGTTTTGTAATAAAAGTTCCCACAACAAAATTGTATGCACTACAAAAGAAAGTGGCACCTACCATGACTAATGAGCAGGGAGTAAAACTATAAGTAACATTCGAGACCATATGAGTTGCACAAAAATTTTGGCATGCATGAGAACTCAGATAAGCGAAGTATGCACGCAACAAGGGGCAAAAAGACCAGGAAAAGCAATTGCTTACATTTGAAGAAAGCTGAAATGGAACGAAAGGGATTATATGATTAATGATCAGCCGTAGAAAACTTTGGTATAAGTTAAAAGAAGGAATTGGGTCTAGGTCACAGAAAAAGGTTGGAATCATTAGAATATTGTATCATGGTTTTCCATAGCATCCATGAAAGGCTAAAGCAATAACCAAATGCCATGAGCCACAGATCGGAAGATAGCTTAAGCCTACGTAAAGGCTAATCAGAAGGAAGAGGAAACTAAAGAGTTACATCAACTAAGTACACGGGTACAAGAGAGATAGTACAATATATTCTATAATGGCTCTACGATAAAGCCAGTTAGAAGTGTCTCAACCTCATAAGAAGTTAGTATGAAGCTCTCACGAGATTGTGTAAAGAGGTGCATGTATTATAATAGAAGTTCAAGACGTGGATGTGAATTATACCTATGTAGAGGAGAGTTCATGAAAGAGGTAGAAGATGTGATGTGAGGCTTTAAGGTAAGTAAGGTAAAGGTGAACAACGTACAAGATACTCAAAAGTAGAAGGTTGAGAATAGTCCAAACTTCAGATAGAAGGCTAGAAGCGCATGGATTCAATATCCAGGAATGATAGTGGCGTCATTAGAGAGAGTAAGGAAGAATTAGAGATGATGTGATGTCTTGCTTGATGTTCTAGAATAACATAAGGGAATCTATGGTGCAAGCAAGTTGAAGGAAGGTTGTGAATAGTTAAATAGATATGTAGGGGTCGCAAGCTAAAGTATAGTCAAGCGACGAGGTTTTATGACAGGAGTAAGGATGAGAAAGGGCGAGTATGAAGGTGACGAGAATGGATTTCCTCGAGATTAAGTCCATGAAAACAAGAGAGCTAATGGTTTCTCTAAGTTATAGAAAGTTCCGCAAAGTCTGAATGAACTCAAAGGAATCCAAAGAATAATAACATCTAGAGTGAAATGAGGGTGTGATTATGATAGATAAAGGATGACGTTTGGCCTTCGATTGAGTAATGCCTTGAAGAGGATTTCATGAATTATACAGTTTAAAAATACCCATGTAATGTGAGTCATAATGGGATGCTATAAAATACGGTTATGGAGGTATAATATCGTCCCAACGTGGATCAATCTAATTACTCCAGATGTCTCTGATGAGACGTGAGCCCTAGCGGCAGTGTGACATAAGAGATCTAGTCATCAGTGGTAGATGATAGATCAACATTAAGGTGAATCAACAGTGGATGGACAAAAGTCACAAGGTATGAGGTGAGATTAGGTCGTTATTCTTAAGATGAACAAGTAATGAGGAGGCATTAAATGACTTAGATTTATACATATGGGATAAGTAATAAATGTAACCTGGAGTTCGGTAGCAACCCTCAGTAACAATAAATCGAAGTAAGAGTCATGGTATAATAAGACCTAACTAGATGCAGTAAAGTCATACGAATGGATAAGTGGATCTATGAAATAAGGTATAACAACACTCGTAAGTTCGACAAAGTACCGCGCGAAGAACTTCAGTATACCTACAAATGCCCAGAGGGACATTTTATCAAGCTCTATATATATTTGAAGAGTGAGGCCTAAAGATTGGTTAAAGGCTGGAGGAAAGACGAGAGAAGAGTCATATAGGCGCACATACAAGGAAAAAGTCGTACAGGATGCATGACAGAAGATAGCAAGAGTTACGAGATTGGAAGAATTCCGACCACAGATTGTGGTGCGAGAAAGAGGCCTAAAGGGGGGAATGCCCTGAACTTTGGATTTATTCAAAGAACATTTACCTAAATGGCAAGAAGAGTATTAAAGTATTCACAAGAGATATGGGTTATGAGAATGATAAGTGCATCAGTCAACATTCAAAGACGAATGTTTCCAAAGGGGGGAATGTTGTTGCACCGTACTCCATAAGTAAATTGATAGAAGCTCGGAAATGAGATGTTACATTCCGTCTTTTCGTACGTTAAGGTTTCGTCGTAAGTTAATCGACGTAAGTTCGGGAATGAGATTATTTTTTTAGGTTATAATCATTTATGCTACTTATAACAGGAGATAAGTAAAGTGACGTGAAGGTTAAAGGGTAAACGAATCAAAGAAGATGGGTTTCGTTGAAGATTGTCGATTTTGGATAAAATATGGTCCGAGCGATAATACCCGGTATTTATGGACTAGTGCCATACAAGGTACTACATGGCCATGATAGTAAGGAATGTTAAGGGTGAGTAGTATTTTAAGTAAGTTGAGGTAATTCTTAATTATGTGGGTAATTGATTAATTATTGGATAATGGAATATTGCCTATTTAATTAAGGAATTATTGGGTGATTAATTAAAAAGTTGGATAATATTTAACCCTCCCCACGTGGCAGTAAGCCACCCTATGAAATTGTGACTCTTAAGACCTTACATTATGTGGCAAAATTATAGATATGGGATTTTGCATTCTTAAAAAACGTGAGTCACATATATCCACTCTTAAGAAATTGTGATATATAAATTCTTAACATATCCTTTCTTAAGAAACGTGAGAGTTATATAGTCATATATCCACTCTTAAAAGAGAGTAAGATATCTATTCTTAACATATCCTTTCTTAAGAAACGTGAGAGTTATATAGTCACATATCCATTCTTAAGAAAGAATCACATATCTTTTCTTAAGAACGTGAGAGTTATATATCAGAATGTAAGATTTGGAAATTATAAGGAAGTACGGTGCAATCTTTCTCAAGAATATCATACAGATTGTCTCCTATTTCGATCTCGACGTTACGTGTTTCGTCGCGATTAATGTGTGTTAGAGGGATTCTCAAGAGAATCTACTCAAGTATGTTAAGGACATCCCTTCTTTATTTTTGGCATGATCCAAATAAAATAAATAAAATGAGCAAAATACGTCACTTTGATAAATGACTCTATTCATAGAAATATTAGGGGTGTCGATATTCTTGATTTCCCATGTAAATTATTATTATCTTCTGTTAATGGTTCTCGGAAAAATATGTACGCATATACATATGCATGGTATGATATTTATACGCATATACATGACATTATAAGAATGTAATGATTCACAGAGCTATGCAAAGATACATGTCGAGACTTTTACTCCATGTTTCTCTCATGTCTATTATTTACTGATTTTCATTCCTTATATACTCGGTACATTATTTGTACTGACGTTCCTTTTTCCTGGGGACGCTGCGTTTCATACCCGCAGGTCCTGATAGATAAGTCGAGAGCCCTCCAAGTAGGCTATCAGCTCAGCGGAAGATGTTGTTACGCTTCATTTGCTTCGGAGTTGCTTGTTTGGTTAGTATGATTTAGACGTGTATTATTTGATATGGCGGGACTTTGTCCCGACCTTTATGAAAATTATGTATTATTAGAGGCTTTTAGACAGATGTCATGTACGTAAAAGATTGTATGGCTTTGTCGGCCTGTGTTCAGGGTACGAGTGATTATTTTGGTCTTATAGACCCGTATGTCTTATGTATATGTTGGTATTACATGTTGTATTGTACTTATCTCACGGCAGCCTTCCGACTCAGTTATCTATGATAGTATTACATGAAAAGATACGTTATGTTGGTACTCAGTTGAGTAAGGTACCGGGTGCTCGTCGCGGCCCATCGGTTTGGGTCGTGACATGGTAAGTGGGGGGACTATCTGTATTAGTAAAAACGAATATTACACGTGGAAATAATTAAGTGGCTGGCATGGAAAACACGTGGATCGCTAGAAAAGCGACATCTGGAGAGGAGCATTAAAAGAGACAAGAGTCACAACAGATACGAGCAAATAACCCACGAGATTAAAAGAAACGGTTGCTCAAGTCTCTTAAGTTCTTTGAAGAGGCACTGGTGAAATGAACCAAGACAACAAAAAGGGCAGATTCATTGATCGTCAATTAATGAGTGTGGATGATTATAAACATTATAGAATATTCATGAACAGTTACGATTACCAATTATAACTTATCATTAATGTCATTAATGCTCATAATGACTCGCTCATAAAGAGGGAAAAGACGTTATACTAAAGACCTCTATATAAGGGGAAATAATGTCATTTGTACAGACACGTTCTGATTATTATTGGAATATACTTGCTTACTTGTGCTTTTCAATCAATTATTTTGTCATTTCCTATTTTTATTTCCTTTCTTATCGAGTGAATATAGAATTTCTTGATTATGAGTAATCCGAATACTTTTTAAAATAGACTTTGATTAAGAATTTAATTCTTTGATCAAACAGAAAGTAGTGTTGAAAACGCGACTCCTTGGTCTTCTCGATATAACAGATTTCTAACAAAGATAAATTTTACTTTAACACGGAATAGCCAATACTAATGAAATTGTTTAAAAGATTATTTCTGTAATTAATTAAGAATTAAGATTAGTAACTTGGGATATAAAACAATAATATTAAGGAAAAGAAGGTTTAGAAATTCTTTCAAAGGTTCTGAACTTCATTACTCCTTATCTACTAAGTACTACGTGGATTTCCAATGTCACCACATAAATTATGATATACTACTAACTCTTTATTATATCTCGTGTCATTGTATATGATTTAGGTTCTTCAATTGAAGATATTCCTACACCTAATGTACGCATAAGGTAGAGCGTGCTCATACATACGTAGAACAACGAAGATGCAATATAGTACAATACGTCTTTGGGCGAGGCGAAGGAAAATCGCACCGAGGCGGCAGTGAGGGGCGCATGAAGACAGGGTCATTACCATGAGGCAAGGCTTCAGCTTAATAAAAAATTTACCAGCTTCCGATGTTTACCAATTGAATGAATACATGGCACATGTTCTCACGTTCAAATATACAATATATATATATATATATAAAACTTAACCATAACAAAGTATAGTTTGGTGCAAACATAAGGTGCAGGTCAGTGTATAGGTCAAAATCTAATCGAAAGAAGTTCACATGAGAAGGAACGACCAGGGGTCAAATAAGCCAAAGTCATGCTTATGGGGCAATATGACGGCGAGTGGCTCGGTTATGGCCGAGGTCAAAGATCCAAAAAGCCCTCACGACAAATCAGACGCTTAGGCGTCTTAGAGGGTTACTCTAAAGGACGATCAAAGGACTGAGACACTCTTATTAAGAACCGCTGGGTGTATGAGGGTGTTTTGTATAAATACTAGGGAGGAGAGGGAAGTAAGGGGTTTTTTTCCTTCACAAACACAAAGAGGTCACTCTTAAGGGGAAAAGGCTCAAGATCTGAAGTCCTGCAATATGAGGTATAAGGAAGCCAGCTCCTTGCTCTCCATCTGTAAATCAACTTTATAGAATAAATGAAGATCTATCTCGCACATGGATTGGTGAACCCTTCCCTTCACTTACGTTCCATTATTGTTCGATATTAGTCAAGTTGTTATCTTTTAATCAAGTTATTATCTTTTCTTGTATTGCGGAACTTAATCGAGATTATAACTGATTTAGTCGTCCAACCATGATGGCTCACTCTTGCTTATGATCTTTAATCTATAGTTAATTATCTTCGGTTAGGATTTACCCTCCATCTCTTTATTTAGATGAATTTAACAAAAAACTTTACACTTTTTGGTCAAACAAGTTGGCGCCGTCTGAGGGGACTTTCTAGCCAAAGTCTTAGTTTCCTCTAGATCCAAATGCGGTCCTAGTTCAATTTCCCATTCGATGAAGTGTCATCCTTTCATTATGCACGCATACTTGAGAAACTCGTAAGTAAGCCCTTGAAACTACCATACCAATCAAAGATAGATCATTCCATGAAATCGGAGTTATGTTTGATTTATACACGAGAACTACGTTGCGCCGAAGTAGCAGTTCTGGTGCGTTGTGAGCGCAAGTCGTCAGAGTAGGACTATGACCATTACGTACCGAGTGCTTCCGCGATCCTATTGTCATATTAATGCCAGATACCATCTATACCTTACGCATATTGCCTTCTCCCTTAAAATATGGAATTATACTTGTTATGTGATTCTTTGAAATGATAAATATGCCTCGCCTGTATGTTTGTGGTATGGCTTTCGTTTATGTTGTCTTTGTGCGCTCGGGACTGGGTCGAACTGGGACTCGAACTCGAGCTCCTAACGGGCAAAAAGGGTCAATTGCTCATGACTGGTGAGACCTATTTAACCTAGCGCTCTGATACCAACTTGTCACAACCCATTTCCGGAGTCGTGATGGCGTATGTCGTGGAACTAGGCAAGCCACCCTTTTTATCTAAATAAATACAATTTCCAATATAATACCCTTTTTAACAAGTCTGAAATCAAGAATAATAATAATAAATCCAATATTTTTGGGAAACCAGTTTATGAAATTCAAAAGACTAAATCCTACCAACCCGTGATCCAGTGTCACACAGTCATGAGCTGCTAATACTTAATACAACCAAAAAGAAATGACCAACATAGTCTGAAAATAAATACGACGGTAAAAAAGGAAGAGAAGACGAGATCACGGTCGTCAGTTGCTACCTCGTCAACTCTGATGAAACGGCTACTACTCACTGACCAGAGCTGAATCCCGATGTACCTGGATCTGCACACAAGGTGCAGGGGGTAATGTGAGTACACCAACTCAGTAGTAATGAAACCAAACTACGGGCTGAGAGGTAGTGATGGACTAAACCTACGATAGCTCAAACAACAAAATATAAATTGGACATGACAGTAATATATCAGGAAATAAACACGATGCATCAAGATATGTCTGTAACTCTGCATACTAGCATGAATGTATATAGAACCAAGAATGATGTATAATCAGTAATCACTCTCTCATAAGGTAGTCCACTCAGTACTAGAATATGGCCTTCCGGCCCAGGGAAGTCCATCCCGGATATTACATAAACACAAGTGACACAGTCACCAAGTACTGTGGAAAAAGGTCGATCTAGCCCCCACGGAGAAGATCCATCTCCGGAACATAATAACCACGGAGAAATCCATCTTCGGAACATAATAACCATGGAGAAATCCATCTCCAGAATATAATACTCGGACAAATCCATGCCCAGGGAAATCCATCCCTCAATATCTATGCGTTCACTAGGGGTGTATAGGCTCCGGAGGGGCTCCTTTCCGCCCAAACGCTATATCAAGCCAACGAAGGCATGATTTCAGGATCGCTGCGGTGTGCAGTCCGACCTTATAACTGTCTCAAAACTAGGCTCCAAGCCTCATTCAGTCAGTACCTTCCAGTCTCACTCACAATGCTCTAACATATGAAAATCAGCTCAAACCAATGATAATATAGAATAAACCAGCACCTTACGAGACTGAGGCATGAAACATATACTATAACAGGACTGAGTACATGAAAGAAATAATCACAGATAGAGACAACAATAATCGACCATTCCGTTCTGAACATATCGGCTTGAAGCCTTAACATTTATACTTAGCATGATTTCTATTGCGTTCAAGGTAAATACAACCTTCACAGTACAAATATCAACCTGAGATAACCATTAGACAGTGCCATAGGATGAGCCAGGCTACAAATATTCGGTAAACGCCCGCATACACGTCACTTGGTAAGTGCGTCGCCTTAATTAACAGCAAATATCAAATAGTTTGGGGTTTCGAACCCTCAATTCAAAGTTTGAAAGCGTTACTTACCTCAAAACCGGCTAATACACTACTCCGCAGTGCCCTTGCCTCTGAATTTGGCCGCCGAGTAATCAAAATCTACCAACAATCCGATGAATATCATTATAATATGCTAAGGAACTAATCCCAATCGAAATGTATCAAAAATACTCAAAAATTCCGAAATTGGTAAAACCCGACCCCCGAGCCCACGTCCCGAAATTGAGAAATTTTTATACCAAACTGTTCTTCGTCATCTCACGAATCCATACATACATATAAAGAACACTAAATTCGGAGTTTAAATGACCCCTCAAATCGCCATTTTAAAGATTCTTAATCCCAAGCCCTAATCACCAAATTTACACTTATGTTTTCCTAATTTCCACCATAATTCCGGCCTTTAATCACATATAAACGAGTTTAGAGTCAAAAAATCTTACCTTGGTGAAGAACTATTGAATCCCCTCTTCAAAACCCTTCCAAGTGTTTCAAACCCGGATGAAATATTTAGAAAATGGCTAAAATTCGCGAAGGCACGTTTTTATACTGAACAGTGGTTCCGCACCTGCGACCACATACGCGCACCTGCGGAACCGCACCTGCGTTCCCAGGTGCGCACCTGCGGAAAGACCCTAAAGTCCTCAGCCTCCGCAATTGCGCTCGACCTCCCGCACCTACGGCTTCGCAGGTGCGGCGATTACCTCGCACCTGCGAAAATCCTTCAACCAGCCAAACATCCACATCAGCGGTGTCACGTCTGCTCTTGCGGAACTGCACCTGCGGCTCCCCATCTGCAGATGCGAAAACACCAGCAACTAAACACCAGAAACAACAAAATCATTCCAAACTCCCCGTTAACCATCCGGAACCATCCCAAGCCCCTCGGGACCTCAACCAAACATACCAACGCATCATATATGATCATTCAAACTTAAACGAGCCTCCGAAATATCAAACACAACATCAAAACCTCAAAAACACATCGAATTCAAGCCTATGAACTTTGAATTTTCTAGATTCTGCCAATAATGCCGAAACTACCCAAAAAAACTCTGATTGATCTGAAATTTTGCAGACATATCCAAAATGACATTACGAACCTGTTCCAACTGTCAGAACTCCATTCTGACCCTAATAGCCGATTTTTCACAGCCAACCGGAAATCGTCAAAAACTAACTTTCACCAATTCAAGCCTAATTCTACACCGGACATCACAAAATATTCCGAACACACTCCTAAGTTTCAAATCACCTAACGAAGCTATCTGAGCCATAAAATCTGCATTCCGAGGTCGTTTCCCAATAAGTCAACTCTCAGTTGACAGAGTTGACTTTTCCCATTATAAGGCTATCTTTAAAGACTAAGTTACTGAATTCTCATTTAACCATTCTGATTTCAAGCCTATCGACTCTAACACATCAATAATAGAATAACCAATCCATCACAAGTCAATGACAGCAATAAAATGCAAGTTCTATGTAACGACAGAACGGGTCGTTACATTGTCCCCCACTTAAACATATGTTCGTCCTCGAACGTGCCTAGAGATGTTCCAACACCACCAAAAATTGTTGTATAACCTTCCATGCACATATTCGGAGGTGATCCCATGTCACCTTAACCCATCTACGTCCGATAACACAACGTAACTGAAATTTCATTATCAGATCTTGACCCATAAACCTTAAAACCAAAGTTTGCACTTCTAAAATAATTTACAAGTTCAAATTTCCACGACTATACGTTGAAATAGTCTAAACACATTGTAGCAACCCATATCCGTAACCCAAGATGAAATCACATAATATACTGCGTGGCTCAACCACTCATAGCGATAACTCCTAACCACAATAGTTGTTCAAACAAGTCAATACCGGTACATACCCTCTTATCAAACTATGCCTCGTTCTAACACTTCCATATAATGCCGACGATGGAAAAAACACGTATAACCCAGTAACCATTCGTCCGATCAGTATCAATACCATCTAGAGCCATAACTTGTGCACTCAATAACCACATACCAAGAGTTCAATTCATTAAATAAAGAAGACTCGCACGAGAGGGCTATCCTGCCACTAACACTTACCATTACCACATCACGCTAAAATCCTGATACACATCGTGAAACCATATCACACAAATCCGACACCAAGGATCATACCTCTACCTAACTAAGTTGCATAGCGTGATCCCATCCAACCGCTGGATCATATGACACACTCCAAGCCACCTTGCTCAAAATCAATACCCATGCAAAGTTCGGCATCAATTACTCAAAGTGCATTGCCATAATCATGGGAAATTGGACGATACCGTGCCACCCGAACCAGAAAAAACATAACCAATACGTCTCAATCCTGCAATACCCAATTACGTAACTTACTCAAATCTCGCTATACAACCCCGATAGGACTACATCATATGCACATCTATAAACAACGATCAGAACTCCTCGAACACCGAAAGGTGACTCTTAGATCACTCCAAGATACGAATAAGATCAATGACCATCAAATGGTGCATCCCTCAATAATAGCATTTCGGAGTCAACAATTCTGACTCGAGGCAGGACACACACCCATACAAGCCTACAATAACTCCAAGTCAACTCTGGTCACCCACAACAGGTAGATAACTCTTCGAACGTTCATAATGATTGAATCATGACGTATACTAATACCTGACTAGCTTTGCTCGCATCCTCGTAGTTCACAACTACAAAAATAATTTGTTCATGAAAACTCCCAGTCTCAAAATCCATGAGGCGCACCAATTACCATATATGACCCTCACTCCCGTAGAAATATACATTTCCAACCGTGGTAGAGACGATCAAGAACTCCTGAATCACACTTATACAACACCAAACCGACAGGACTGAATCCTTCTAACTCAACCAAGCTACGCATGCCACCAAATTCCAAGAGAATTGCTAATAAATACCTGTAACAACTCATTACCTTATAAACACCCAAAGAACTAACCATATCACTTATCATCCCGATCCGACCTACTACTAAGTTGTCCTATTTATTCAAGTTCCTTCTGACTTACCTTAAAATTGATACTTCTTATTGCCATAATACCACCATTCTCAATCCTGACTCACCGCACAAAACCCGAGCATAAAAATATACTGTCTAAGGCTCATAGGCCGCTGAATACTCCCTCAATTATCCCCAAATGCACCACATTAGAAATACTTAACCTGAAGAGACTTCCTACGAATTAAAAGTCATTACCTTCACTTTCCTGATACTGGTGGATAGAATCCATGATAATGCAAATACAACACAAGACTAGACACATTTCCCGTAAATATCAGTTCTAGCCCTCCTCACACCTTGAAGATCTTTGATCGCTACATATAACCTTGAATCTGTCTGATCCATTCTTGAACGCCATTTACTCTACGAAATTTCAATTACACTAACCAAGTAAATAGAACGACCTGGCCCCGCTTACAATCCACATACTAGGAAAGTAATCCACACCTTTGAAGCAACAAGCACGCTCATACATTGCACACTCTACACTTACCAGTACAACCCCATCATACAATGAATTCCACTATCCGTAAAGTACATTACAACTTGTATCGAAGAAATTTCCATCACTCAAGTCATTCCCAGACTCCACCTCTGTAGGTCATAGCTGATTCACCAACATAACTCGAATCGAAACCAATACAAGAAACAATCGTGTAACCTACTTATCATTAGCGGACTCCACCACTTGGCTCAAAGCCAAAGATCAAGACAAACAATAACTCAAGATGCCCATACACTATCACTGCCACCATATTGTGGTGAGGTTCAACTAAATCCTCCATAAGCTTATATGACCCAAACCATCTAACACTCAAATAAAATGCAAATCTAGCATCCATCATTGTAATGGTCATGCCAACTCCCACAAGCGAGCTAAACTCAAATTACAACATATATCATCTATTGATAGAAAAGAACTTGCTACAGATAGACATAAGGGGCACACACCTCAGGACAACCCGCAGGAGATACCCCTACCTGCTAAATCTCAAATATTATCTCCCTATACACTTCCGAATATCATAGCTATCACACAATCACTATAACTTCCTACAGTAGAACACCATCACTTCCTGCACTCGAGACATCCCATAAGCGGTATAAGAACCTAAAGCTGATGGAAATACTAACACTTGAGCTGTGGTCCAGGAATTCTTGAGCTTCTTGAAGCTCCACTCACACTCGTCTGACCACATAGATACCTTCACTAGACACCATGTGTCCCTAGAATGCAACTGAACTAAGCCAACAATTCACACTTGGAGAACATCACACAAAGCTTCTCCTCCCTATACCCTTGTAATACCATCAACAAATGCCGAGTATGCTATCCCTGGCTACGAGAGTATGACAGGATGCCATCAATAAATACAATAACAAAAGAGTTATAACACGGCTAAATACACCGTCAATAAAATACATGAACGCTGTTGGGGCATTGTTCAACCCAAAAGATATCACCAGGAACTCATAACACAACCGAAAGATCTACTTCACTCCACAACTAAGCCACGCGAGAAGTCCTTCAATACACTCACAACTCGAATCCATATCCTTACTCAATATAGACGTCAAATACTTAATGGTTCTTGTCACATTTTTCGCTAATCCATTCTTGTCACAATCAAACAACCATAACACATCTAACTATCAATCAAACTCACCACGTAGTCGTCTAGTCACCAAGTCTCGTCAATAAGGAAACCAACGGACATATAAGTCCCCAATACATATTCTCACATAAATGAAATCTCGGCACTCAAGCTATAGAAAAAAATTCGGCCTCAACTCCTCCAGACTGGCCCAAGCATGCTAAAATCACATCCCGTTCATGGAAGTCACAAACAATCGGTGCACGATTAATACCGAGCGCTCACGTGCGCGTTTGAATACATCAAAAGAGTTCAAAGAATTACGCTTCAGGTTAAATCAATGGATTCACACGATAAGAGTTCAAGAATGTGAGGTTCTTCCTAAAGGTTCTACAGCCTCTCGAAGATAAGTACAGACGTCTCCATACCGATCCGCAAGACTCTACTAAACCTACTCATGACGGGTGAGACCTATTTAACCTAGCGCTCTGATACCAACTTGTCACGACCCATTTCGGGAGAACCAAGCAAGCCACCGATTTTATCTAACTATATACAATTCCCAATATAATGCCCTTTTTAACAAGTCTGAAATCAATAATAATAATAATAATAAATCCAATATTTTTCGGAAACGAGTTTATGAAATTCAAAAGACCAAATCCTACCAACCCCGGATCTAGTTTCACACAGTAATGAGCTGCTAATACTTAATACAACCAAAAAGATATGACCAACATAGTCTGAAAATAAATACGACGGTAGAAAAGGAAGAGAAGATGAGATCACGATCGCCAGCTGCTACCTCGTCAACTCTGATGAAACGGCTACTACTCACTGACCAGAGCTGAATCCTGTTGTACCTGGATCTGCACACAAGGTGCAGGGGGTAACGTGAGTACACCAACTCAGTAGTAACGAAACCAAACTACGGGCGGAGAGGTAGTAACGGACTAAACCTCTGATAACTAATACAACAGTATATAAATTGGACATGACAATAATATATCAGGAAATAAACACGATGCATCAAGATATGTATGTAACTCTGCATACTAGTATGAATGCATATAGAACCAAGAATGATGTATACTCAGTAATCACTCTCTCATAAGGTGGTCCACTCAGTACTAGAATACGTCTTTACAGCCCAGGGAAGTCCATCCCGGATATTACATTAACACAAGTGACACAGTCACCAACTACTAAAGAAAAAGATTGATCCAGCCCCCGCGGAGCAGATCCATCTCCGGAACATAATAACCACGAAGAAATCCATCTCCGAAACATAATAACCATGGAGAAATCCATCTTCAGAACATAATAACCACGGAGAAATCCATGCCCTGGAAAATCCATCCCTCAATATTTGTGCGCTCGCTGGGGGTATATCGACTCCGGAGGGGCTCCTTTAAGCCCAAGTGCTATATCAAGACAACGAAGGCATGATTTCAGGATCCTTGCGGTGTGTAGTCCGACCTCATAACTGTCTCAAAACCAGGCTCCGAGCCTCACTCAGTCAGTACCTTCCAGTCTCACTCACAATGCTCTAACATGTGAAAATCAGCTCAAACGAATGATACTATAGAATAAACTAGAAATTTATGAGACTGAGGCATGAAACATATACTATAACAGGACTGAGTACGTGAAAGCAATAATCACAGATAGAGACAACAATAATCGACCGTTCCGGTCTTAACATATAGGTGTGAAGCCTTAACATTTATACTTAGCATGATTTCTATTGCGTTCAAGGTAAATACAACCTTCACAGTACAAATATCAACCTGAGATAACCATTAGACAGTTCCATGGGATGAGTCAGGCTACAAATATTTGGTAAACGCCCGCATACCCATCACTGGCAAGTGCGTCACCTTAATTAACAGCAAATATCAAATAGTTTGGGGTTTCGAAGCTTCAGTTCCAAGTCTGGAAGCAATACTTACCTCAAAACCGGCTAATACACTACTCCGCAGTGCCCTTGCCTCTGAATTCGGCCTCCGAGTCCTCTAAATCTACCAACAATCAGATGTATATCATTATAATATGCTAAGGAACTAATCCCAATCGAAATGTATCAAAAATACTCAAAATCCCGAAATTGGTTAAACCCAACCCCCGAGCCCACGTCCCAAAATTCAGAAATTTTTATACCAAACTATTCTTCGTCATATCTCGAGTCCGTACATATAAATAACACTAAATTCGGAGTCCAAATGACCCCTCAAATCACCATTTTAAAGATTCTTAATCCCAAGCCCTACTCACCTAATTTACACTGATTTTTCCCTAATTTCCACCATAATTCTGACCTTTAACCACATATAAACGAGTTTAGAGTCCAAAAATCTTACCTTGGTGAAAAACTATCGAATCCCCTCTTCAAAACCCTTCCAAAAGCTTCAAACCCGGATGAAATATTGAGAAAATGGCTAAAATTCGCGAAGGCACATTTTTATACTCTCTGAATAGTGGTTCCGCACCTGCGATCACTTACGCGCACCTGTGGAACCGCACCTGCGGAAAGACTCCAAAGTCCTCAGCCTCCGCACCTGCGCTCGACCTCCCGCACCTGCAGCTTCGCAGGTGCGGCGATTACCTCGCACCTGCGGAAATCCTTCAACCGGCCAAACTTCCGCATCTGCGGTGCCACGTCCGCTCCTGCGGAACTGCACCTGCGGCTCCCCATCCGCAGGTGCGAAAACACCAGCAACAGAACACGAGCAACGACAAAATCATTCCAAACTCCTAGTTAACCATCCGGAACCATCCCGATCCCCTCGGAACCCCAACCAAACATACCAACGCATCATATATGATCATTCAAACTTAGTCGAGCTTCCTAAACATCAAACACAACATCAAAACCTCAAAAACACATCGAATTCAAGCCTATGAACTTTGAATTTTCTAAATTCCACCAATTATGCCAAAACTAGCCAAAACAACTCTGATTAACCTAAAATTTTGCAGACACATCCAAAACGACATTACGAACCTGTTCCAACTGTCGGAACTCCATTTCGACCCCGATAGCCTATTTTCCACTGCCAACCGGAAATCGCCAAAAACTAACTTACACCAATTCAAGCCTAATTCTACACCGGACATCAAAAAATATTCCGAACACACTCCTAAGTCCCAAATCACCTAACGAAGCTATCCGAGCCATAAAATCCGCATTCCGTTGTTGTTTCCCAATAAGTCAACTCTCAGTTGACTTTTCCCAATATAAGGCTACCTTTAAAGACTAAGTTACTGAATTCTCATTTAACCATTCTGATTTCAAGCTTATCGACTCTAACACATCAATAATAGAATAACTAATCCATCACAAGTCAATGACAGCAATAAAATGAAAGTTCTATGTAACGACAGACCAAGTTGTTACAGAACAGAAACAGGGGCGTTCTCCCAAATACACGAACAAGGGACAACCAACATACATATTTTAAGTTTCTTTCTTCTCCATGAAGATGCTCTGACCCCTTCGGAAAATGGTACATCAGGAAAACGTCCCACGCCATATCATGCTGCAGATAACGGGAAAACAATTTAGAATAAGTTTACACTATAAATAAGAAGTCCACGTAGACTAGGACTGGGTTGCCAGCCCGGAAAACGTGCAAATCTCTGCAACACATGTAGAACATAAGTGCGTAAAAATCACCCTCGTAATCGCCAAGGCAGCACTGCGCCGACACAACTAGCTAAATTCGATGAGTTACATCCGGACCTCACCCGAATTACCTGACGATTAGGATGTCTCGAAGCTTAAGTAATTAGTTCACCACCCGGCCCGTCAAATACCTCTCCAGGTCGAGCAATGAATGGACTAGATAGACCGGGACTTCTCGAATGTGTGTACGAATTGAGCAGAAGTGTGTAAATATTCTCCAACAAATAAACAGAGAAACATACGGTATCCTTGTGCAACTCCACCAAGATCACATCGTGCCAAGGCAGGAAACGCACATTCGACCTTGCTCGAATTTACAACAAGTCAAAATTCGAAATTCGACCTCGTTCAAATTCTAGCCCATGTGGCCCCTGGCTATTGCCAATTAAACAAGCCAAATTTGACCTTGCTCGAATTAGCCAAATTCCATCTCGCTCGAATTACAAGCCAAATTCCATCTCGCCCGAATTACAAGTCAAAATTTGACCTCGCTCGAATTACAAGCTAAATTCGACCTCACCCGAATTACAAGCCAAATTCGACTTCGCTCGAATGACAAGCCTAATTCGACCTCGCTCGAATTACAAGTCAAAATTTGACCTCGCTCGAATTGCAAGTTCAAATTTGACCTCACTCGAATTACAAGTTAAATTCGACCTCGCTCGATGTTTTACAAGTCAAAATTTGACCTTGCTTAAATTAAAAAGCCAAATTCGACCTCGCTCGAATTACAAGTCAAAATTCGACCTCGCTCGAATTACAAGCCAAATTCGATCTCGCTCGAATTACAAGTCAAAATTCGACCTTGCTCGAATTACAAGCCAAATTCGACCTCGCTCGAATTACAAGTCAAAATTCGACCTCGCTCGAAATTACAAGTCAAATTCTTCCTCACTCGAACCAATTTCAAGTCAAATTTGACCTTGCTCAAACTAATCACAAGTTAAATTCGACCTCGTTTAAATTTTTAGTTAGGAAAATTCAACCTGGCCTGAGTTTACAACTAAAAAGCAGTGACTTATTCCGAGAAAAGCCAAAAGATTCAAAAAAAAAAAGAGAAAGGGAAAGGACAAAGACGTACAACAAAGTACAAATAAATTTCTCCACCCAAAGGAGAAATAACATCTTACAAAAGGCTAAAAGAGGGCCCCCACAAAAGGAAAAACAACAACAACGAAGAAAAGAACAAAGAAAAAAGGTACAGAAAAAACTAAGCACAAAGGCTTCACTCAGCACCACCCCATCAACGCCATCACCCCTCTCCCGCTCGGTCCAACGGCTTCACCTCCACCATAGCCTTCTTCATCAGCACTTTCATCATCAAAAGTAAGCTCATCTTCGTCCTCATCACCTTCGCCGGCCTCCGGTGTCATAGGGTCATAGCCGTAGGCAATACAGGCTTCGCGTGCTTTACCACGAACATCTTCAAAAGCAGCTCTTATATATATATATATATATATATATATATATATATATATATATATATATATATATATATATATATATATATTCCGCTGAGCCTCAGCATGGATCCACATCTCGTACAAATGGTGAAGAACGACAGTAGAGGCAGAGGCTTAAGGAGGAGCCTGAGCCAAGAACCGAGTCTTTTCAGCCTCGAGAGCCACAATTTGATCACCCAGGTTCGAGACATCTCTATCAAGCCCACCGATTCGTTCCTCGAGCCGCACTTCCCTTAGTGCAACTGTTTCTAGCTCAGTTGCTCGCTCAGACCTGAGAACGCGGATAGTATCTTCTAGTGTCGTTGCCCTCACCAAAGCCGCCACTCAGGCTCCCTCAGCCCTCTCCAACTCAGGCCTCATTTGTTTGCACTTAATGGAGGTCTGATTCTTAATCATTCAGATCTCAGACATTAAGTGTGTTTGTTTTTAAAGTCTGAATCTTAATTATTCAGATCTTAATCATTAAGTGTGTTTGTGTTTTTTACTTCACAACCACTTAATGAGTCTGAATAGGTCAATATGATTAAGATCTATAACAGAGACTTAATTTCATTAAGATGCTATCACATATTCATTATTAACTGCCGCCACCTTCTATCATTATCAACTACCACCATGCCGCCATCACCACCATACTCAACCACTACCACTACCCCATTACCACCACCTCCACTACCATTACGCCACCATCAACCTCAATCATAGCCGCCACCAGTATCGATCATCACCACCCACTATCCCAACCTTTATGACCACCATCATTCTCACCCACAATCAACACTCATCCACCTCAACTACCACAACTGATCATCCCATCACAATCAACAACCACAATCACCATCAACAACCACAACTGACCACCCTATCACTATCAACAACCACAGTCGGAAAAGCCCATCATTATAACCTATCACTATCCACGCATCACCTTCCTCAGTCACAACTACTACCACCACCCGCCATTATTAACTATCACCAACCACCACCACCACCCTCAATCATAATTGCCACCACTACCAATCACTACTAGCTACTAGCATGAACCATTATCATCAACCAAAACTACCTCCAACCACCGCCTCTAGTCGGCATTCACCCGTTAGACATCACCACTAACAACTATCATATTTTAAAGAACTATATATTTTATTGATAGAATATTAGATTAATTATTTCATTTGAATTTTATGTTTATTAATTTTCAAATAATATTTTATACATTCAGATGAAAAAAATTTAAACAGTCTTAATTATTTCTGTTCAGATCTTAATACACATCTTAATATATTGAGATGTGTATTCAGATTCAGATGTCTTAATCTTAATACACATCTTGATATTTAGATGTGTATTCAGATTCAGACGTCTTAATCTTAAAAAATAAATGAGGCCTCAGTCACCTTCCTTTCCACCTTAGTCTCCTTCTCCGACAACTCGACACTTATATCAGCGACTCTAGTGGAGCTTTTCTCAAGCACCACTCTCAAGGCCACCACCTTCGTCTAAAAATCAACACATTCGGCCGCAACCCCCTTGCCCACCTCAAGCTCTTGTTCTTTGGCCCTAAGAAACCCCTCGAGCTCGTTGCATCTGTCGATGGACCGCATCAGGTCCTCATCCTTCCGCTCCAACTCCTCCCTAAGGGATTTATAAATGCCGCCCGCCCTGAGCTGTGCATGCATCTCGTGATACTTGCCGCGATACCAGCGGTACTTCGAAGACATTTTCTGAAAGGCGGCGACCTGCTTCTCCTCCCCACGAGCACTCTCGGTCTCCAAGATAAAAGTCTGAAAAGGAAAAAAAATAAAAAAGAAAGGGTCAACAAAAGTGGAAGGCGCGAAACGAAGAAAACAGTAAAAGGAACTCACCCTCAAAGCCATCCCGGCTACACCTCGTGACAGGCCAGCATCGCTGATCTCCTGAAGAGACTTGCTTCGGCAGCGGAACAAAGAAAGGCGAACTGGGGCACCAAGTCCACCGTATCCTCCAACAAGTCGTAATTCGATGGAATCTCGAGAATGCGGGAAGGATCTTCCGCTCTCACTTCGACTGGGGTAAATCCTTCCTCAAACAATCTCATATCCTCGGGATCAATATCTGAACCGAATTCGTAGTTTTCTATAACCACGCCCTTCCTCATCTTATTGGCCGAAGTAGGAGCACGGGCCTGCTGAGAAGTCGATGGATGGCTTGGAACAATCACAGTGGCTTCTGAACTCTGCCCTTCTACCACGGCAGTCTCCTCCACACCCGAAACGACCACCATCTCCACACCCGAGGGGGATGCAGATACTGCATCTAAACTAGCATCACTGTTAGGTTCGGACATCGACAGCACGGGATCGCCCCTCGAAGCCCCCTCAATCGAGGGCACCCCTCAGACATTATCCTATGCCTCTTCGCCATCGCCCCGAGACGATTCGTCCGCCAAATAAACTGCGGGAACCAGAGGTCCCACCGGAGGAGCAACCTCTAAACGGCCGGGAACGAGCGTAGCCGTAATCTGTGAAGTAGAAGGAGCCTGGACACCCTCACTTGCATCCCCTATTGGTGCAAGTCCGACCAAGGAACTCGACAGACGGAAATTAGGAATGGGAGCCCTCGCTCTCCTCGTTCCCCTCCAACCTTCCAATGAGAGAAATTTGATCCAAAGAGGATATAGGAAAAAAAATACGGAATGAAGATCAAAGTGACTGAAGGCAAGACGAGATGACTCACCAGTGGAAGGTTTGCGCCTGGACCTCTCATGGAACGGCGAACATTCACGAATCCCCACCGTATAGGGCAAAACCTAGCTCACCCACTCGCGGATATCAGCAACTAGCAGGAGGTTCCTTCTCGGCTGTGAAACAAAAGAAAAGAAGAGCAAACAAGAGAGAAAAAAGGAACGATCAGATCACTAGAAGGGGGCAACGAGCAGCCATTTTTTGAAAAAACAGAAGAAAGAAGAAGGGGGAAAACTTAAACTTACGGGCATAGTTCCACTCCTCAGGAATCCCGTCAGGGTTTGACACCACGTATTCCGTCCTCACATAGAAGAAGTTCTCCCAAAAGCAACTACTAGAAATTCGGCAAAATCGACCAACTTTGGTCGGTCAAAAAACCGGCCAAAAAACCGACCAAAGTTGGTCGGTTTTTTCAAAATATTTTTCTGTTCATTTGTTTTACGAAATCGACCAACTTTGGTTGGTTTTTTGGCGCAAAAATGCGGGAAATTATTTTTGAGTCCTGCAAGATTTATTTTTCAAGAAACCAACCAATTTCTCAGTTAAAATAAATAAAAATTAATATTAAAAAAATCGACCAACTTTGGTCGGTTAATTCGGCTGGTCATTTTAAAAAACCGACAAACTTTAGCCGATAATTTTATTTTTCAATAAAATCGACCAACTTTGGTCGGTTATTTTCTTGCAAAATAAAATTAAAGAGTATAAATCAAATAAAAGACAATCTTAAAATAAAATGCACCAATGGTCTAGTGGTAGAATAGTATCCTGCCACAGTACTGACCCCGGTTTGATTCCTAGATGCTGAATCTTTTGATTACATTGTTGGTCGGTAATTTCTGACCAACTTTGGTCCGAATTCCTTTCCGACCGTCAAAATACCGACCGCACGTAAATGGTCGTGTTTTGGTCAGTAATTGGCCATAACCGACCAACTTTGGTCGGTTTTTAGCGGATTTCTAATAGTGAGCAGCGATTGGTCTTATCATCCATCTTCACCACCAAGCCCTTGGTTCCACGATGACAAAGATGTATCATCATATACCTATGAAAACTTGGAACGAAGAGGTGAAGCAGGTGAATAAGAGAAACACCTCGACCAGCCAGTTTCGTGTACTTGTTGAGCATGAGGAAAAGCTTGTATATGTACAGGGAGAGATGGGTCGGGCATACCTCATAATAGAGGCAAAACTCCTCCGCCAAGGAAGGAAGAAGAAGTGTATACCCTATGACAAACGGGTACGCATAAAACGTGCAATATCCCGGGCGGTGTATCTGCACGACGTCGTTACCCGCTGGAACAAGTTCGATATGATCAGGAATCCTCCATTGAATCTTAAGTGCTGAAAGCGCCACGGTATCCATTTTGGAAATGACGGGTTCGAGCTCGTCGTCGGGAGAGCTCTTGAAATCAGTCCGGCCCTTCCCCAAACGTGAAACCATCTCATCCACAGTGGAAAAAATTTCATCTTCCGCCATGATTGTTCCCTCTTCATGAGAAGGTATATCGCTTTTGGCACAAGGGCACCAGCAGCTCTGTCTAAGTTAGAAGATGCACTAGCCATCTCTTCTTTGGTTGCATAGATTGGGAATTCTAAGGAAAAGTGGATGCCGACGATAAGAGATCTCAGTAGAAACGAAAGGGAGGTGTAAGAACCAGGAGAAGGAGCAGAGGAAGTTTGGGATTTTTCGATCGATTGGGAAATACAGTGCCCAAACGAAAAATTATCCCCTATTTATAAGAACATAGGCACCCTGAGCGGGAAAACCAAATGTCACCATATTAATTCCAAAATGGAAGAGGCACGAGAAACAACACAACATATGGGGAACGTGCACAGTAGTGACACGTGACGAATAAATGTCATTTCAAAACTGACGTAACAGTCTGGTACGGCTCTCGAAGCGTCACATCGTCATCTTGCCACGAAGTATCCGCCTATCGACCAAGGTGCTCAGATTTATCAACTCTCAAACTGGCGAGGTCCGCCCATCGAGCTTGCCCAAAGGCGACCTGACAAGCGAAGGGACTAACTGTATGAATCAAAATCTGATCGAAAGAAGTTCGCATGAGAAGGAACGACTAGGGGTCGAGTAAGCCAAAGTCATGCTTATGAGGCAATATAACAGTGAGTGACTCGATTATGGCCGAGGTCAAATATCCAGAAGGCCCACATGGCAAATAAGACGCTTAGGCATCAGAGGGTTATTCAAAAGGACGATCAAAGGACTGAGACACTCTCAGTAAGGACCGCTGGGTGTATGAGGGCATTTTGTATAAATACTAGGGAGGAGAGGGAAGTAAGGGGTTTTTTTTCTTCACAAACACACAGAGAGGTCATTCTTAAGAGGAAAAGGCTCAGGATCTGAAGTCGTCCTGCACTATGAGGTATAAGGATCTCAGCTCCTTGCTCTCCATCTGTAAATCAATTTTATGGAATAAAAGAAGATCTATTTCGCCCATGGATTGGTGAATCCTTCCCTTCACTTACCTTCCATTATTGTTGGATATTAGTCAAAGTTGTTATCTTTTAATGAAGTTATTATCTTTTCTTGTATTGCAGAACTTAATCGAGATTACAACCGAGATTTAGTGGTCCAACCATGTTGGCTCACTCTTGTTTATGATCTTGATTTAGAGATAATTACCTTCGGCTAGAATTTACCCTCCATCTCTTTATTTATATCAATTTTAAAAAAAAAAACTTTACACTTTTTGGTCAAAACAGTCGTTCTTACGAGATTCGTAATCCTGCAATTCTTGCAACAATGAACAGGCCGTGTAGCATGGACCTTATTTTCATCCCATTCACCAAGACTGATAAAAGGCAACCGTTTTCCATCGCATCTGACTCTGAACCTTAAGATCTACAGTAGCTTCTTTTAGCTGCTGAATTATTTTCGATAAGATTCCTATTCAGCCAAAATTTTCAATACAACACCTTGTGCATGCAGTTAGACGATTTGTTCAGTAAAATCTGGAAGCAACAGATATTTTTGCGCCTAAAGATCAAGTTTGTTCTATCTTTAATTTATTAAGGTTTCTTCAACATCATTACAAATCATCAAAAAATTAATTTGAGCTGAATTAAAACGTTCTTTGTTAATACAAATGTTTTAAAGTTCCTCCCCAACAATTATTATATGTATCTTCCTTGATATATCAAAATTGTGTACCATATCTTCTTAAGGGCAGCAAGACCAATAATGGAAGTTGTAAGATTTTGAGTAGAATACTGAATCCTTTATATTACTCCGTCCGGCCCAAACTTTTCGGGTTTCTAATGTCAAACGAATTGTCATATACCTTTTAAATATTTTAAATTATTAATTATTATGAGTTGTTCATATTTATATTTATGTAATTTTTAGATATGTGAATTTTATTTTAAAATTTTTAAATTTTTATGCCCGAATTCATGGTCAAACCTTGACTCTCTAAATTAAAAAATTTTCTTCTTTTTGGGATGGAGAGAAAACTCATTTGAGATTTCAATTATTTCTTTTTCGTTTTCAAATAAATAAAATGAAAACATGGAGGTAATTGTTCAAATTAGTTACAATTCTACTAAATATGTAAGAACGACTTTCAGATGAAAGTCAGATGAACAACAAACACAAACATATCAATCTTCTTATTGAGATAGGTCAAAACTCGACATACATTTTAACCCCACAAGAGACAAGCCTGCTGCATGGTTGCAGCTTATTGACGACAATACTTAATGCAATGTATATGCATACTTTCTACTGATCGCATGCTGAAAAGCATTATTCATACATATTAGCTCAAAAGTACGTAACTACACGAATTAAATCAGTTTCCCTTTACGTGTTTTCAAAGTACAGTGATAGTAATCTTGAGACCTTTAAGGCAGTCAGTTGCGACAGAAGAGATATACTGACGAACACCAGCTTTGTCCAAAGTAATAGTTGTCTTCCCACTGTCATCCCTATACAATATATTTGTTGGAACGCAAGATTTGTAGCCATCAACGTCACTTGAACCACGTCGTGGAGTTTTGGGACGTAGTTGAAAACTACACAAAACAAGTTTCATTACATATTACGTAGTACAAAAAGTGTTCATATATGAATCAATAGATACTTGAGGAAAAAAGAAAACTTACCCACGACATCGCCAACGTTTAAGGTTAGGTCCAGATCAAGACTAGCTTCTAGGCTCCAATCAATGTTTTTGATGTCTGAGGCGAAGCTAGGGGCAACAAGGCCCAGAATGAGGAACAATCACATCAACTTTTGTCGCAAAATTTGCCATTTTCTTTGAGGGAAATGTTTCGTAGAATATAGGATTAAGCAAAAAGTGAGGAAATATAGTGAGTGATGATGATTGTTTTGAAGGAGCAGGAAGCCTTTATATAGATGTACGAAGGAGCTTCGGTTTGATTATACAACGTTATTTTACGAGCAATTCATCCCACTTGTAGAATTTTAAATTTCATCCACAGCCGGCCCACGTGCACCACTGACCTACATTTATGAACTAAAACACACGATTAATATGTATATATATGTACATATATGTATATACATATATACAAGTGGTTTACTAAATAAAAATTGACTTAGTTAGATGAACATTCCTTTATAGTAAAAATAGCACCGCTGTCACAACCCCAAATCTAAACTGATCGTGATAACACCTATCGTGATACTAAGCTAGCCAATTTACTGAGAATAACATAAGGAACTCTTCATTTAATTCAATAACGTGATTTATCATAAAACTTCCACTTTTAATATTTCACAAATACGGATAATCAAGGAAAAACATCTAAACAATATCTAAAACTCGGAGTCAACAATCATGAGCGACTAATGGAACACATAATATGACACGATTTCTTGATACAACAAGTCTAGGAAATGGAAATGACGACAAAATAAGAAGGAGGGGGTGGAGCTGCGAACGCCGTGCAGCTACCTCACCGTCTCTGATAAATGCTCCACCGAGAATGAATCAAATCTCACTTGATCCGGACAACTGAATCTGCACACAAGGCGCATGGAGTAACGTGAGTACACCAACTCAGTAAGTAACAAATATAAATAAAGACTTGAGTGCAGTGACGAGCTTTATAAATCATGTAAATTCAGATAATGAATATAAGTGGAATTCAGTAAATCAAGTCAGGAATCTTCGTTCCAAAAGTTTCATAAAAACTCCAGTTGTCCCTTTTCAAATCTCATAAAAACATTGGTTCAACATTTATCATTTAGAGGCAAAAATGTGAAGAAAAGTGAAAGCAGTAGTTTCATAACAAATAAGCCCCTCGTGCACATTATCACTCACAAATAAAACCTATCGGGCAAGCCTCTCTGTCACTCGTGACTGTCACGACCCGAAATCCCACCTTCAGGCCGTGATGGCGCCTAACGTTGCACCCGCTAGGCAAGCCAACGTGTTGACTGAATTGATTTATTAACAAGAGAAAGTAATAAACACTGACTAGATAATTGAGATAAAATGCGGAAGCTTAACAAAATCTAAATAACAATAGCCAATAACGAAAAAATCCCTTTACGAACAAAACCCAGAAATGGAGTCACAACCTCACGAACCAGTCTAAGATTTAGCTAAAGATAACAGTTGAAATAAAATGATATATCTGTCTGGAAACACATAGATGACATAATGAAAGATAGACAGTGACGTCGAGATCCACGAATGCCTGCGGAACTACCTCAGTGTCGTCTGAAATGGACTGAAGGATACTCCCCCTAATGATGCCCACTGGTTCCGGCTGCGTAATCTGCACAACATGAAGAAGTGCAGGTGTAGCATCAGTACAATCGACTCCATGTACTGAGTAAGTGTCGAGCCTAACCTCGGCGAACTACTGACAAGGCTAGGACACGACAACAAATATTACATGTGCAGTTCAATAATATAGCAGGAAATAAACAAGGAATACATCTACAGGGAAGAACATGCTTAGGATGAAAGGGGCAACAATTTCTAAAACAGTAGAATCAAGTACTAACTGGAATGTAGAAGTAAAACAGGAAGTAAGAACTCGAAACAAGTAAAATAGATAGGAGAAGGCACGACATTAACCCTCGTGCATAGCCTCACAATCACTCGACACAGAATGTCCCTTCGTGCATAAATAATAATCACTCGGCACGGAATGTCCCTTCGTGCATAACCTCACAATAACTCGGCACGGAATGTCCCCTCGTGCATAATGAATATAAAAGCAAAAATTGATATGAAATCTTAACAATACGATATTTCAAATGTACAGAAATAATCAACAAAATTTTATTGTCCCGGCAAGGGACTCAGCTATAACCAATCTCACTCAGAAGTATAATGTCAATTATAAAACCCTCGACCGAACACTTAATCAATAACTTTCTACGTCATGAAATAACCTCAAGGTACCACTTCCAAGGTTCCCAAGCACAGAGAATATCAAAGAACATTAAATAACTCATCAAAATTCGACTTACGGGCATGCTTGACCACAACATATAGGTACCCGTCACCTCACCTATACGTTGGACATGAAATACACATAGCAAATAAGACTCTATACCTATTCCCCCAAGCCAAGGTTAGGCCAAACACTTACCTCGGCTCCAAGAATGCAAGTCAAGCCTCAATCACGGCCTTTCCTGTTGAATTCGACTCCGTAACGATAATATCTAGACATAATTGACTTAATAACATCAATAATTATTCAATAACTCAATCCCAAAGCCTAATTATACATTTCCCATCATTCTTCCAAAAATACCAAAATTCGACACCGGGCCCGCTTGGTCCAAACCTGAGGTTCGGACCAAAACCCGATCACCCATTCCCCCGCGAGCCCAAATATACAATTTATTTTGAAATCCGACCCCTAAACGAGGTTGAATTCCCGAATATTCCAAAAGCTCTAACTCTACCCAAAACCCCCAATTTCTACCTTTGATTTCATGTTTTTAGACCTAGAATCTAGTGATTGATGAAGGAAAATGGATGAAATTAGAGTTAGGATTACTTAACCCAGTGGTTATGGTGGAAAAATAGCTTGGAAGTCGTCTATGGGGTTTGGAGAAGGAGCAAGTGGTGAAAATATGAAAAATCCCGTAATAGTATTCAGTTTTGGGGTCATTTAAATCACTGGGCAAAAATGACCTACGCAATCGCGACGAAATGAGTGTGATTGCGGAGAGTACTGGACAATGACCCTCGAAATCGCGACAAAGCGACCGCGTTCGGGTAGAGTAATATGCAACCACCCCCCAGATCCCTTTAACGTTATGCGATCGCGTGAGGCCCCTCGCGATCGCGTAGAGAACTACCCCCAGGCTCTGCGATCGCGTCCTAGGCCATGCATTCGTGTAGAGTAATTTTCCAACCCCCATCCATATGAACATCGTGATCGCGTGAATTACACCACGATCGTGGAGGGTAAATCACAGAACACCAGATTTTTCTAAGCCCAAATCACCCCGACGCCTATCCGAAACTTACCCGAGCCCTTGGGGCTCAAAACTAAATATACACAGGAATTCAAAATCATCCTACAGACTTATTCAAGTAATAAAATCACCAAAATAACTTCAAAAACAATGAATTAAATTCCAAAATCTATAGAATTTTCTCAAACTTCATAAACATCTAAATTTTCAAATTTTGATCTGAAACACTTCAAACCAAGTCTGTTTCTTACCAAATTTTACAGATAACTTACCATAACACATATTGAACCTGTTCCAGGCTCCGGAACCATGATACGGGCCCGTTAACACAGATTTCACATAAAAGTTCATTTTTAAAAGTCTTTATTATATTTAGAAAATAATTTTTTTTAAAAATTCATTTATCGGACTTGGGACCTCGGAATTCGATTCCGGGTATACGCCCAGGTCCCATATTTTTGTACAGACTCTCGGGGACCGTCAAATCATGGGTCCGGGTCTGTTTACCAAAAATGTTGACCAAAGTCAACTTTATTCAATTAATTATCATAAATTTAACTATTTAACACATTTCCACATAAAGGCTTCCCGGGTATGCGCTCAGGCTGGGCATGCACATTGAGGTGATTTAACGGAGGCTTTCGGGACCTCAGAACACAGTTTTAGCTAAATTTACATAGGATGACCTTTTTGGTCATCACAGTGACTCAGCTCTCGTCAATCACACTAATACTCGGCACTCACGCTTAATAGGTACCATATAATAACAGATGCGGCGTGCAACCCAATCCATAAATAGTTGACTCTGCTCACTGGAGGTGTACAGACTCCAGAGGGGCTCCTATAGCCTAAGCTCTATATCGCTGCGGCATGCAGCCCGACCCATATATTGCTGCAGCGGGAAACCCGATCCATATATATATATATATATATATATTATTACGGCATGCAACCCGATCCATATATGTATATATATATTGTTGCACGTGTGCAGCCTGATCCATATATCCTCACAATTAGGCCCTCGGGCTCACTCAGTCATCAACATCACCAACCACTCGAGCGTTTCAGTAAAATCAGGGGGCTCAGCCCAAAATAATTTTTCATATGTTTAAAATAGAGTAGTGAAAACTGGATCAAACAGTAAACAGGAAAATCATGACTGTGGATATGCTTTCAAATCGAAACAGTATGAGAATAATAGTAAAAATACCTCCGAGGCTATGGCAGTATACTATTTTGGAGGGCGACGGTCGAAGTTAGGGCGAGGTCTTGGGAAGTTTTGGCGAGTAGGTGGTGATTGGTAGTGAGAAGGTTGGGAATTGTAGGCGTTGTAAACGGGGGCTGGTTGGGAGTATCTAGGCGAGGTAGGCTGATATGTGGGTGGTGAAGCTTGATATGCGGGTAAGGGTGCTTGGTATTGAGGTGAAGGTGCTTGGTAACTTGGAGCTAGTTGGTATGCGAATGAGGGTGTTGGATATACTTGGTATTTAGGCGGGGACTTGGCTTGTTGTGCAACCATCACGGCTCCCACATCCTTCTTTCTGGACATGCCACCAGACTGTAGAGCTTTATTAGTATTCTGTAAAGCTTCAAAGTTGGTAACCATATGATGCCTTCTTTGATTTGCTCCCCCAACTTGATGATGTCATAGAAATTGTGATCTTCGACCATAATCAGTCGCTCGTAATATTGAGGATCCTGGGATCTTACAAAGAATTTCTTCATTTGTTCCTCTTCTAAGGTTGGCCTAACCTTGGCAGCTTCTGACCTCCAACGAGTAGCATACTCGCGAAAGGTCTCTGTTGGCTTCTTCTTTAAATTCTAGATGTAGAATACATCCGGAGTATTCTCCGTGTTGAACCTGAATCGATCCATGAAGTCTCTTGCCATGCTTACCCAATTAGTCCATTTCATTGTATCATGGCCGATGTACCAGGACAGTGCATCTCCTTTCAAACTCCTCATGAAAAGTTTCATGCGGATTCTTTCATCTTTTCCCACACCAACTAATTTGTCGCAGTAAGTTCTCAAATGGACTCTTGGATCACCAGTACCATCGAAAATCTCAAACTTAGGAGGTTTTTAACCCTCGGGCAGTTCGACATCAGGCTGTATGAAAAGATCTTCATAGTTCAGCCCCTCAATCCCTTTAATTCCTTCGACGCCCTGAACTCGATTGGTCAACTTCTTGAGTTCCTCGGCCAAATTCCTCATGAGCCTATCCTTCTCGTCAGACTCAGGGGTATGTGCTATGGAATGAGCCACGGTTTCCACATAAATGGGATTATTGTAGGCCTGGAAGTGGGATTTTGTCTGACCCTGGAGAGGTAGAGTGTTATGGTGACAGGCATTGCATTGTGCTGGCGGGACTTGGTCTTTGGGGTGATTCAGTTGTTTAGGGGTGTTTTGTGGTAAAGTGGGGTTTGGAGCATTTGGAAAGTGGATATCCAGAACATTGAGGGAAAGTGATAGGTGAGCCAAATTCTTGACTTGGTCAAGTTACTCTTGTAACTTCAGCACCTTCTTCTCCAGTGGAGACATACCCTCTTGTAGAACCTGAATACCCCGACCATCAGCGATCTCAACCTGTTCATCCCTGATGTCTTTTCTGACGCCGCTTGCCTCTGCCATCTTAGTTTTACCCTTGCTTTTTCCTTTAGGAGGACTAGGAGAAGGAGTAGGAGGAGGGCCCTTTGATCTTGTGCGGTAGGCAGATAATGCCAGAATGCACAAACCAACCTTTGGGGAGGGGAATAATAAATAAAGAAAACAAAAAAAAGTAATGAAGTTAGTGAGGATCATAAAAAAATATTGTAGTATTTAAACACATAAGGCGGAAATGTAAAGCGTGTCCTAAGTTGGGGACCTCTTTGTGCCCGAGGTAAGCCTAGCGACAAATTGATTTGGAGAACATAAGATGCTAAATGCTTCATTTTATTGATAATAAAATAGACAATTCCAACACGACTCTAAGAATGCGAAAAATATAAAATGTCACTAATGGCCAGGGGCCTTATTACATCAGAAGGAAAAGTAAAGACAATTCTATCTACTTGGTCCCAGAGGGACCTTCCCCAGACTCGGCATCTCTGCTCGCCTCGATCAGCGTCCCCATCTCGCGGAGTCCCAGCAGCAAGTAGGTCCTGCTAGAATTCCTCATTCGGCTCCCTCGGCCTTCTGACAGGTCTCGATCCTCCTAATGAACATCTCCTCTATGTGTGCTAGCCTCTGGGTGGAGGTGATGGCCATGTCTTTCCATTCCTCTATCAGCTTCTTGTTGGCCTCGTGTATTTTGTGATGATCTTCTTCACAATCACGGAGCCTCTTGCGCAACTGGTTGAGTCTAGTCATTGCCTCGGCCTTCTCATCTATGACCCTGTGGCATTGAGAAAACCTAGGCTCAATACTTCCACCCTAGTTATCTTCCAACCATCCCAGCTAATAAGGAGAGTAACCAGCATGATACCTGTCGGGTTCAATAGTATCATTTTCTTACCGGATCTTGCAGTGCCATAAATGCTGAGCTTGGCACTTATGAGAGATGTCGTCATTTTTGAAATTTGCCCTGAGATGACTCATCTTCTCGACCCTTGGTACCACTTTCTTCCTTCCTGCCTACCTCATGACTCGGATCGGGACATAAGAATACGTCCCTCTTAGACCAATAAATATCAGAAATGGGGTGTCTCGAGTTCGGATGATGAACTCGTCGGTTGGGAACCACTCAAACATCCACTGAATCTGATCCTGGGTCAGGTTTCCTAGCAACTCGGCCGATCCATTGGAATTTTACGGCTGAGCAAACATGTCGGGGATGTCGTTCATATGCTTTGGATGATGGAAAGCATTATGATCATCCCAAATTCTCCTATGGATGTCCTAACAGTAGTCGCCCTTTTGCAAATGCTCAGTGAGCCACAGTTGGAGTAACAGATTGCAATCCTCGAAATGTTTTGCCCCTCATTGACACTTTTCCAAGGCTCGGTACATGTCAGCAATGATCATTGGCACGATACTGAAGTCTTGCCCGTCAATCCCTTCCATCAGAGTCTTGGTAACCATAGCCAACCTGGTGTGGATTCTTTCTTTCTTTGTCGGGAACACCATCAGACCCAAGATGCATACTATAACGACAAATACCGGTAGGTGAATGTGCTGCAGAGAAGTAAGGGCGAACTCTTCCTGATAAGTGCGGTAAGACTGGCTAAGACCATACCTCTCGTACAAATATTCAAAGGGGATGTACGAGTCTTCCAAGCAGACTAAGTCTGGATTTTTCTTTAGTCCCATCATCTTGAGAAAACCTCGGCCTGTACGGTTTTCAGGCATCAATAACCCTAGAGATTCCCAAGCTAAACCAGCTAGCCCTCATATTTCCTCTAACAATGGTGTCATCTCATTGTTTCCAAAGCGAAAGACCGACCGATTGCAGTCCCAGAACATGGTAAAAACTTCTATCATCATGTTGTTAGGCTGAATGTCCAGAAGAGAGGGCAGGTTGCCCAAGTGTTTTTTGACGACTGTTTTGTCACTGGAGTGAAGATCCTCCCACCAGTTTAGTAGTTTGGGGTGGATATTAGTGACCATGCCGAATCTGGGGACCTCGTGCCTCATTTTTGCAAAACAAAACAGGTTAGGCCTTTACCCCCACCAGACTCGACTATTTAACATCAATAATTAGCATGAGCATTTAGTTCTCCAAATAAATGCACAGAACATGAAGGCGTCTGTTTGGGTTCCAGGGAAAACCAATGGACTCTTGACAAGACTATCTTAAAGGATGTTGTGCGGACAACACGCTAGCCTGGCTAGGTTTGGCCATGATGCATGCAACTTACAATAGAGTAAGGTTTCTACGGGGTTTTATACCGGTACCCTTGAGCGGACAACTCAAGGGGGAAGGCACGGAACTATCGACTGCACCGCTGATCGGCTAGTTTTACCGCAAATACGCCTTTCCGAATTTAGGGTAACTAATATTTGAATAGCGCAACCACTCATTGTAAGCGTTGCTATAGGATTTTTGTTTGGCACGAGTGGAATATGAATGCGGAGCATGATATGCAATAAATAACATTTAAACAATTAGGCATATATTTTCACATTGAGGAAAGAGGTAAAGAAAGGAAATACGGCAGTTATAATTGAAAGCAGTTACAAAGAAAACATGAAGATACGTCAGTTTTGTTCAGACGAAATAAATACTTGCGAAATTAAACAGTTAACAACACATAACGAGAATAGGAAAGGGTATAAACATTTAAATAGAAATTGAACGGTCCAAATTCACAAGACAACCTGTAATGGTGTAAGCCTAGGGAATATCCCCAGCAGAGTCGCCATGCTGTCGCGCCTCCCTTTTTCCTCGTACGGGTCAGGTGCGGAGAGATCGAGTTTATGACATTCTAGACAACTCCTTAAAGGAAGAGGTTAAGGAAGAGTCGCCATCTAATGATTTTATGGTGTGTTAGGGCACCTAGAGTAGCTAACTCATGAACTAGTGACCAGATATTGGATAAGGGCTTGAAGTTATCCTAAGGGGAAGGTGTTAGGTACCCCTCAAGATCCACAACTGTGGGTCCCAGCCAAGAAGTTTTGTATTTGGACGGTAAACAAATAGCAAGTAAGGTTCATATAAGAGGAGACTTCAAACAAGTATGAAAATCCTTAAAGGTTTTTGGGAAAACATCAGACTAAAAATATTTGAAAAGAATTGGCATAGGTTTAAAGTAATACGGATCACATCAATGCAATACCCGGTAATCACTCCTCAAAGAGGGTCTACACGTAGTATTAGCGCATCGGTCATCGTATCTATATTCTACCCTTCCCACCCCGTAGAGGTTAGAAGCGCGTGCTGGTCACAAAAGCGTATTGCGTGCTATTACCGGTCCCATTCTATAAGTCCCGGAGGGAGTTTAGGACTACTAATCCTAGAAGGTGGGTGCTAGGCTGAACCCTTAAGTTTTAAAGGATAAACACTAGGCGACAAGTAGAAAACAGTTAGGAATTGAACATAAAGGATTCAAATAGGCAATTAGGGCTCATATATCCCTCCACAAATAAACACATAAATAGCACGTCTCAAACACAATAAGGGTCTCAAGGTCAGGACTTAAAACAGGAGATTTATGTGTTAAAACAGCAAGTTTCAATGAGCTTTTAGCAAATGGAATATTTTGAAAATAACTCAGTAATAAAACAAAGTAGTCTGAAGATAGAACAGGATTAAAAATAAACAAAGAGATTTGCAGAAAGGAGTGATGATTTTGGAAATCCAGTATTTCAAAGACAAGGCAGGAATTTAGAGCAGCAGCTTCAATGAATTTTCTGTAAAAAGTGAATGAATAATCTTAGCAACCAGTAATTTTGAAAGAAGAGCAGGGACTTTAATTAACAGAGTGATTTGTATGTATTTCGAAAAAGGGTGAATGGTTTTATAACTTCAGCAATTTATAGGCAAAGCATGAGTTGAGGATGGTAACAAACAACAAAGTCTAAAGGATTTCAGAAAAGGACTGATTGGTTTAAAAGACCACCTTTTAATACATGCAAGACATAAAACAGTTGATTTTGGTTTTAATAAGTATTGGGCCTAAGGTTTGCCTAGGCGTCCGTATATATACTAATTATGCACACATTGATTATGAGTCCTGAAGCATGATTTCTAGATGCAAATGCAGAAGCAGTATCATTACGACATATTTTATTATAGTTATTAGCTGTGAGCAGGATTTCTAAAATAAACATGAGAATAGCAGAGATGCTGAAGTAAACAACCTAAACATGGTTTCTAATGCATGGTATACATGTCCTAAGCATGATACTATTGCACACATAGGTAAATAAATCCTATAGTCATGATTTCTACACACAACTATCTAAGCATGCATAATCCTCTCCCATAATTACTATCCAACCCCAAATATTCGTTTACAGATTATTACAGGAAAGAGAGAATTCAATTCATTTTAGCCTCTGAGGGGATGAATCGAGAGAAATTTGAATCAGAGCTCTGGATTTTTGTTCATCCTTTGCCGTGTTCTGGGGGGGCCGCCTTGCGCAGCTTTAGAAAGGAGAGAAGGCCAAAAATAATGAATTACACAACTGAATAAAGGCAAATCAAGAAGCTATACTATAGAGAGCCTAACGGTAGGCCCAAAGTACCAGATCTCTTTGCCATATGCCATGACCTTTCAACCCAAGTGTGTCATAGTCTCTAAGGACCACAGAAGATCCTGGACAGTACTCACACCCAGGTACCCTAGCCAGGGAAGTGTAGAAGGCCAGCCTTGTGTGTCAGAGTTCAATGGGTACTCAGAGGTCCCCAAGGCAGTGCTCGCACGAATGGGGCAAAACCTAGAATCTAAGAGTAGTGGGAAGTGCTTGGAGTTTTAAAAGAGAAGCAGTACAACTGTAACCAATAGGCAAAAGGACTCATAAAAGAGCAAACACAAACATGGGTAAGGGATTGAGGACATATAGCATTAAACATTAGAGTGAGGCAGAATTATAGTTATCACATAATTACCAAATAGTTGTCACATAATAGCATAAATAGGATCAGGACTTCATAATATTCAAGTAGTAGGAGAGGCAGATTTACAGCATATAGAGTTAAACAAAAAGTGAGAACAAGTAACCACAATCAAGTCAAGGCAAGAAATATCAACTTGTGAACACATAAGCATGTTGGAGACATATCAAACTTAAGGGAAAGGAAAAATAGTAAGTGGGGCATGCTAATTACATAATTACAGGGAACCATATGGAAAACCAGATACATATTCAAGACTTGACAAAAAGGGAAAACATTACATGGGTTAAGCTAGTTACATGGTAGACAGTAGAACCATAAGATAAAACACATAAGGAACAACAAGAACTGGAGCATATTGTGTATAGGTGCTATAAAGATAAATCAGAAAACATACTAGCCAGAGAATAGAGAACAACAAAGTGTAAGAGATAGCACAGCAACAACAATATGCAGAGCAAAGAGAGAAGAAGAGAACAATAGTGTGCAAGCAGTATGCAGAAGCACAAGAGCAGTGGGGATTACTCAGTCTTGGCTTTCAGCTGACTGAGTAGACAATTATAGATGAAAATATCAAGAAGAGGTATGAAAGCACAGAAAAATTCAGAGCAATGTATGTGGGTTTGTGCTCTCAAAATCAGTCTGTGTGTGTCCTTTTGTAAAGAAAGAAGACATTGTCTTTATATAGTTTTTGAAAATGAGTAGTGCATGGGTGGAGTGCACAAACATGGAAATAAAATCAATTAAAACCAATTAAGATAAACTGGACTCCTTTAATTAAGGAGTCTGGTTTAAAATGGTAAAGTCAAGGAAGAATAAGGAAAAGAAATCAGTCCTATATGACTGATTATGTCAAATTAGGACAAGGAAATCACATAGTGCATAATAAGAACCAAGTACATAGTATATACTTAAGGAAAGTTTAACTAACCGTATATTTATAAAGTAAAGTAGGGTGTTAGTTTTGAAAATCGATTGAAAGAATACGGATGCAATCACAATTACAGGGAATCAAGTACAATTAAGGAAAGCATCACATAAATATGGAAAGAATTCAAAATTAGTACAGAATTTCACAAAATCCTATATTCAAGGTAAACATCACAGGCGGGGAATTTTACATAAGTGATTCAATATAAATCAACCAGTAAAGAGCCAACAAGGTAAAGGGTTAGAGTCATTTAAATAGAAGTTATTGATTAACACAAAGAGATACTCGTTAGAACAGCAGAAATTAGAGGTCATGACAATGAATTGAAGCAAGAGTCACAAAGAACACACGAACACATAGTCAAATAGTAAAGATCAACCCAGAACACTAGGGTTTCATCAATAACAGTTCACTTAACACAAAATCATGAGATAATCGCTTAAACATAGCATAGATGGCTAAAAATCAAAAGAAAGCCGTTTGAGAACAGGGTCGAGAAACCCTAGTTTTGAAACTGTTAAAAAATGAGATTTTTCGGAGAAAACTATAAAGAAACTTTATAATATGGTAAATATAAAACGGATCTTAAGGAAAACCCAAAAATACAGAGGACTAGGGTTTCGTGGAACTCAGAAGAGAGGGAAAACCTCATGAACGACCTCGATTTAGGCGAGGGGTACTGCAAACTTACTCACACGGCCGAGGGGTGGCCGGAACACGGAAAGAGACCCATAGGAGGTGAGTGAACCGCTCCAGGTTCATCTGAGGACCCTAAGGTATCACTGGATCGGTACAAGGGGTGTGGATGACCACGAGACAACGAAGACCCAAGGTTTCCGGTGAGAAACCAACCGGAGAGGGTGGACGGAACCCATCAGAGAGGGAGAAGTCGAGGAGACTTCTAGAGAGAACTAGAGAGTCACAGAGAGAGATAGAGAGATAGAGAGAGAGATGGTCTCGAAAGAATGAGAGACAGGAGGGGGGGGGGGTTTGTTAGTTTTATTTTAGGAAAATTGATTCTAGGCCGTTGATCTATCTTGATCAACGACTCAGATAGATTGAGGGGTTGGGCCGGGTAGGAATTGGGTCTGGGCTGGGTAGAGTTAAAAGGCTGGGTTGGGTATTTTATTAGGGGGGTTGGGATTCAATTGGGTTAAGGGGTTAGGTATTGGACTGAAATTGAAATAGGCTAAGAGTGGCTAGATTTTAAATACCCCCTTAAAATAGATAATTAATTAATTAAAATAGCCAATAATTATATTAAAAATAAAATTAAGTTAAAATAGGTAAAATCACAATAATTAACTAATATCAAGTGTAAAAAAAGCATAAATTTCGAATTGAAATAGTGCAAAAATGTCCAATTGGGTCATAATTGTAAAATTGCTGTAATTGAAATTAAATAAGACCCAATTGGCTAATTTGTGAAATAATTGAGTTTGACTAGATAAAAAAAATTTATTATAAATAACATACTGAGCAGGAAAATATTTTAAAATTATTTATAATATAATTTATGAATAATTATTTAAATATGAAATATTAAATAAACATGAAAATAATTTAATAAAAATAGGGAAAAACACTTATTATTACAAAGAGTGATTTTGAAAGCTTATATGCAAGTTTGAAAATAATTTGAGGAAAAATTGGGTATCAACAAATATCTCAATATATTCCATACCGACGGAGATCTTCTCGTAAATTAAAAATAATAATTTAATATTACCGACGGATATCATCGATTATTAGGAATTTTAATTAAAAATTTTAAAATATGAATTAACTTCATATTCCGATGGATATCCGTTAGTATGGTCAACAAAATTTGAATTATTTTTAGTATAGCAACAGTTACGCTCGGTAAATATGAATTCTGGATTGACAAATAAATAATTTTTTCGACGGACTCCGTCGATAAGTCCCTCGGTAAATCTGATATATTTTTGACATGCATTGCTTATTATTTTGTTGCCCCACCTTCCGGTTAGAATATTCAATAGAAACAGAAATGCAACCATAATAAAACACAAATTAACAACAATAAAACTTTATAAACTATCTGAACATCCAAATTAACCCATCAAAAATAAAAATTATTGGACCAAACTTCATAATCATCCAATCAAAACAAAACAAAATGATACCAGACTTCAAAATATTATATTCAAAAGTCAACATCCAACTAAACGACAATCCAACCAAACATAAAATCACTCATCATCTTCAAATTCCTCCTCGTCTTCTTTATCAATTATATTGTTTCCACTTTCGTCCTCTTCGTAAATGTGACTTTTTGGCAGAGAGAAGGGCAAGCCGATTAAGTGATTCACTTGAGCCTTGGGGGGCTCGATGTCATTCCTAAGTGCGGTCCTAATCTTCTCTTTATGATTTTTTTTTCTCGTTCATTCGCATAGTTCCTAGAAAGTTGTTTTCATGACCCAAATTTTACTCCGTTGGTTACCGTGATGGAACCTAACCTTAGGGACTAGGTAAGCCTAACATTTACTGAATAACTAATACAAAAGGAAATCTAACAGTCTCGATATAGAAAATCTTGACAGAATTTATAATTTTTCAAGAACCGGTAATACAATTCATAAGCTCTACGAAATTTTCTACAATTTCTAAATACAGCTGTTTAGAAATAAGTAAGAACGTTGAATAAAAGAAGGAAGGTGACTCCGGAGCCTGCGAACGCAACAACAGGTTTACCTTGAGTCTCCTCAGCAAGAACCAGCGCAGCTACTAGCGATCAATACCTGGATCTGCACAAAAATGTGGAAAAATATAGTACGGGCACACCACAACGGTGCCCAGTAAGTATCAAGACTAACCTCGGTGAAGTAGTGACGAGGACTATTCAAGACACCACTGGTATAATAAGTTACACTGACATAAATATTGAGATGACAGAATATGACATCTATCTAATGACTGCACAGTATAGTAAATAACAAAACAAGTATGATGCGGAAGAAATACAACAAACAACGGCACATCATAATAATATATAGGAAGGATAGTCGGAAGTACAAGCCGGAACCAAAAATCACAACACAATAAGAAGACCAGTAACTCAGCACTACATTAGATTGTCCACATCAGGCCTTAGCCAATAAAACCCAATAAATTGGTCAAGTCCTCGAGTGAAACTTTTCAACCGCAAGTTTATATTGAAAGATTTTAAGAATATAATCATTTCAGTGGGAAAATTTCCTTTGAAATATACTTCCTCCAAAGATACATATATATACTTTACAAAACGGAATTCTCAAACGTAATTCCTTTCCATAAAAGCTTTTAAAATTTACCTTTCTGGTTAATATTTTTCAAACATAATTTCCTTCAAATAAATGCTTTGCAAACATACCTTTGGAAAATAATAACCTTGAGAACATAGTTTCTTCAAGGTAAATGCCTTTAAACTTTACTTTCCAATAATTATCTTTCTGACATAGTTTTCTTCAAGATAAAAGCTTTTCAAATATACTTTTCCAAAGAAAGTGTCCTTTAAGCATAGTTTTCATTAACATAAACATTTTTCAAATATTCTTTTTTTCAAAGGAATGTCATTCAAACATAGTTTTATTCAAGATAATTGTTTTTCAAATTGGACTTCCCAAAAAGAAATTTCTTTCAAACATAATTCCTTTGATAAAATCTACCGGGATCCCGTCCCGTAGTTCAGAATTAGTCATGCAGTACAGGGGAATCTCCCGGAATACGTCCGTAGTCCAAATAAATATGCAACGCTGGGGGATCTCCTGGTATACGTCCGTAGTCCCAAAGTAAATATGCAGTACAGGGGGGAAAGCTCCCGGAATACGTCCGTAGTCCCAATTTAAATATGCATGAAGTACAGGGGGAAAGCTCCCAGAATACGTCCAAAGTCCCAATTTAAATATGCAATGCAGTAAAGGGGGAAAGCTCCTAGAGTACGTCCGTAGTCCCAATTTAAATATGCAGTACCAGGGAAAGCTCCCGGAATACGTCTGTAGTCCCAATTTAAATATGCAGGAAACAACCAAAGACAACAATTATAGCACGACAGAAAACTCGTACATCACCACATCAAATACAAAGCAATCAGGACAATGCCACAAGATACGACGAATAAATCAATACAAGAATTTCAATTAACAAAGAAACAGTAGAACATAATTCATAAGGAATAATCACGCACAGAATACTAAGTGCAAAAGGGAACAACTTGACCAGGGAAAAACAAGACAAGCAACAAATCCACAAATTCAAGTCAACAATAAGAAGACAACACAAGTCAAATAATTCCATGTACGGACAAGTCGACTAAGATATAAGTTATCTAAACCCCTTATGAGGTTGAGAAAATTATGAGAGATATTCCACAATTTAATTAATTATAGGTAGTTTTTGAAAATATAGCATGATGATAGAGAGTTAAAACCTTTGGTTGAGTCAAATCAGAGTCAAGTAGGCAGTAAGGGTGGATCCTAAAGCAATTAGTTCTAATCAAGCATGCATAGGTGAAACTAGTAGATAAGGACTCAAGCGTATCAAGATCAATTTCATACAATGTGAATATAAGGACCTAATAATCCTAAAAGGTCAACCTTCTACAAATAAGTCCGAGTATACACTCGTGACCTCGCGTACACGGATTACAATCAACATAGAAGACTCAAATCCTAAGGGGTAATTCCCCAAACAAGGTTAGGCAAGATACTTACCTTAACCACTCAAATCAAAATTGAAATCAAGTTCTTGCCATGCATATCCGACTACAAATGGCCCAAATCTAATCAAATCAATAACATCAACTAGTTTAACTAATAAATTCGAAGCTAAGACGTGAAATTAGGAAAATCGTGCATAAAGTACCGTAGGCCCACGTCTCATAATCGGGTAAAATTTACAAATTATGACCACCCGCTCATTTACGAGAACATTCGAACAAGAATCATCAAAATCCGGCATCAAAATCTCACTCAAATTTCGGATTTTCAATTAGGGAACTTTTCCTCCCATTTCCAAACTTTTACTCTCAAAATCCTTTATTAGATGAGGAAAACCACAATAGATTAATGCAATAAAACCAAATTCGAGTAAGAAATCGTTACCCACAAGATTCCTCTGAAAATCCGTCAAAGAATCGCCTTCTCCAGAGTTCAAAATAAAAAATGAAGTGAAAATAAACAAACCCTCGAATATAAACTCTCTGTCCAGCGATGACCGCACCTGCGGCTAATTGGACCGTACCTACGGTCCCACACCTGCGGGAAATACATCGCAGTTGCGAAAACTCACTAAATGAACTGGGGCCGCACCTGCGATCACAGGGCCGCATCTGCGGCTCCGCACCTACGGAAACCCGTCCGCACCTCCGAGCCTGGCTTCCCCTAACCAAAACCGCGCCTGTGACACCCTCCACCGCACCTGTGGCTCCCCATCCGCAGGTGCGAAACACCAGAACCAGCAATGCTTCGGCTGGTTTTCTATGTCCAAAATCATCCCGTTGAGCATCCGAAACATCCCTGGGGCCCGTGGGACCTCAACCAAACTTACCAACCCATCCTAATACCTTATCCAAACTTAGCCGAGCCTTCAAAACACATCACATATTATCAAAATCGCCAATTATGCATGGATTCAAGCCTAAGAACTTATGAATTTTCCAAAATCCACAACCGGTGCCGAAATTATGAATGACCTCAAATTTGACACACAGGTCACAATTGAAACTACGAACGTACAACCACTTCCAGAATTCCATTACGGGCTCGATATCAAGATTTTACCTATAGGCCCATATCGCCGAAAATCTAACTTTCGTCAATTCAAGCCTAAATCTACCACAGACCTCGAAAACACATTTTGGACGCGCTCCTCAGCCCAAAATCACCATACGAAGCTACTGACATAATCCATAACTCGTTCCGGAGCCGTTTACACACAAGGTAAAAATTTCGGTCAAAACATCACCGTTTAAACTTTCACAACAACAGTCCTTCTTCCAATTCGACTCTGAATCATCTGATAACTGAATTCAACCATGCACGCAAGTCGATGTACGTAATACGAAGTTGTTCAAAACCTTATGCTACCGAACGGAGCTTAAATTCTCAAAAATGACTGGTCGGGTCATTACATTCTCCCATCTTAAAACTAATGTTCATCCTCGAACGTGCCAAGATTCGCCTTGAAGACTTCAAATCACTGAATGCACACTTCCAAAATACACTTGCGGGTGATCCCACGTCACCCCAATCTACATAAGGCTGACGACACCCATCAACTGTGATTTAGCCTTTCTATCAACACCGATAAGCCTCGGACCTCAAATTCTCACCTTCTCTTCATTTCCACAAGACCCGATTCTAAATCCATATCCAGTATCACTCTCAACCAGCTACATCAAATCATTCCCACACCCACAAGGTACGACCACACAATATAACACACCAAACATAGGCCTTTAATAACACCTATGATCATAATAGCTGCCCGAAATCAACTCAACACCGACAATTAGCCTCATATCCGATAGAGTTCTGTTTAAAACCTCCATCACGCTGGTAATAATTCAAGAAACACGGGGACCTCATAACTTTGACATCCGAATCACCAAGCCATAACTAACACCACCAGGCACACACCCCGCAAGATAAAACTCAAGGAGCACAGAACAAAATGACTGAATATGAAAGGAGGAACACATAAGGAAACTATTAAACAAGCCCGACAGGCCCAACGCTCTATAAATGCTAACTTACGCAACAACATAACAAGGAAGGAATTAAAGCACATGAAAAAATATCAAGGATCCCATCCTGGTATAACTTATATCACGTTACACAGCCTGATCCAAACATATCGAATCACAAAATCTCACAAGGACCTCGTCCTCAACTCTAACTCACATACCGAAAATATATCATACCAATTGAAATCTCCGACTAACGCATCTCGGTTGATAAAGAAAATCATAATTCTCACTTAACTCACACCTCGATAAAGTATCAAGTCACAACTCGTAAACAAATTACTTAGGAAAATAACATAAAGCTTACCATGATGAACAACAAGGACTCACTGCTAGTCTCATCATCCTCAATGATGAATAAAATAAACACAGACACGGGTTACCACTCATAGAATCTCCCAATAAAAGCAAACATGAAAATAGAGTGCCAGGCATGAAACTCACTCATAAATAAAGCAAAAAATAAGGGAAAATCGTCCCGACCAACAAAAATATAGTGAAATACAAATGGTTCCCCTCTGTAACAAATCAAAACATACATGTACGATAACAGCTGGCACAACGGCCTCCAACCTACTATATGAAACACATCAATGGGACGGGACTCCCTCTCTTGGGCGCCCCCTACTCACCTGAATGCCCTGCTGTAACATATCTCCCCGGAGCCTGGGACAATGTGATGACCCAAAAGGTCATCCTATGTAATTTTAGCTAAATCTGTGTTCCGAGACCATGAAAGCCTCCTTATATCTCACCTCGATGTGTGTGCGCAGCCCGGGCGTGTAGCTGGGAAACCGTTATGTAAAAAATTGATAAAAATGATAGTTTTGTGTTGAAAATATAATAAAGTTAACTTTGGTCAACATTTTTGGTAAACGGAACCAGACCCGTGATTTGACGATCCCGGAGGGTCTGTAGAAAAATATGGGACTTGGGCGTATGCCCTGAATCGAATTCCGAGGTGCCAAGTCCGGGAAATGAATTTTTGAAGAAAATTATTTTCTGAAAAATATAAAGGTTTTTGAAAATGAGATTTGATGAGAATAGGTTCAAATGTCTTATATGTGTTATCTGTGAAATTTGGTAACAAATGGACTCAGTTTGAGGTGATGTGGACTAAAAATGGAAAAATTAGATGTTTTTGAAGTTTAAAGGAATTTCATTGATTTTGAGGCTTAATTCGATGTTTATGATGTTATTTTGGTGTTTTGATTACTTGAATAAGTCCGTAGGATGTTTATGAGGTCGTGTGTGTATTTGGTTTTGAGCCCCGAAGGCTCGGGTGAGTTTCAGGTAGGTGTCGGATTGCTAAAACTAGGAAAAATCTGGTGTGAGTGTATTTTTCTGGTGTCTGATGTGTTACACTATGCGATCGCATAGGTATAGTTGCGATTGCATAGCAGTGTGTGGGGGGGTGAGATTGTTGCACTGTGCAATCACACAGGTGGGCCTGCGACCACACAGGGGTGTAGGTGAGCTGGGGGGGAGGGAAGGGCTGGTCAGTTGCCTTGTGCGATCGCGTTTGACCTTCTGCGATCGCAATCCCTAGGGGACCTTCCACTGTGCGATCACAACTCTCTTTCCGCGATCGCATAGGTCTAAATCTCCCAGTCATTTTTTAAAGTCTAAAAGCAGAACCCATTACGGGATAAACCCATTTTTTAACAACTTCTTCTTCTCCACACCTCCTTGGGCGATCTTTGAAGGGAAACTTCACCATAGCTTCATAGGTAAGTGATCTTAACTTCATTTTCTTCCATTTTCATCAATATTTATTAGATTCTAGGCCTAAAATCATAGAACTAAAGGTAGAAAATTGTGTTTTTGGGTAGAGTTAGGGCTTTCCGAATTTTTGGGAATTTGACCTTATTTTGGGGTCGGATTTCAAAACAAATTGTATATTCGGGCTCGTGGGAGAATGGGTGATCGGGTTTTGGTCCGAACATCGCGTTTCGACCAAGCGGGCCCGGGGTCAAATTTTTGAATTTTTGGAAGAATGTTGGGAAATCCATATTTAAGCATTGGAATTGAATACTTGGTTGTGAACACTGTTGATTAGTTGTTCGGTTGAGGATTATTTGGTTATGTTGTACATTCAGTGAGATTGGTTATAGCAGTGTCCCTTGTCGGGATGGTGATATTGCTATTACTGTTCCCTTGCCGGGATGTTGAAAAATTATAGTCTGTATTGTGGTTCTTCCTTGCAAAATTGTGTTTTGGTTATTGTTTGGGTGAGGAAGAGTGTAAAGCACGAAGGGTTATGCCGTGCCATGATTTATATTTAAAAGCACAAAGGTTAATGTCGTGCCGATATTGTGATTTTAAAAGCACGAAGGGTGACGACGTGCCATGATATGAGAGATAATGCACGAAGGATTATGTCGTGCCATGATATTGTGAGGTAAAAGCATGAAGGGTTATGTCATGCACTTGTTTTGGTGAGAACGAGAGTAAAGCACGAAGGGTGATGTCGTGCACTTGTTTATTCTCTGTTGTTATTTTGATACTAGACAGTTGTCATGTTTTGTTACTCAATAAGTGTTTTTCCCTTTGTACCCTGGCATGTTTTTCCCATATTTGTACTTAACTATTTACTTCATGCCGTTATTTCTATTATATATTGTTGAATTGCACATGTGTTTATTATTTGTCGTGTCCTAGCCTTGTCACTACTTTGCCGAGGTTAGGCTCGACACTTACTCAGTACACGGGGTCGGTTGTACTGATGCTACACCTGCACTTCTTTATGTTGTGCAGATTACGGTACCGGACCCGGTGGACAGTGATCGAGGGAGTATCCATCAGTCTATTGTGATTTTAAAAGCACGAAGGGTGACGACGTGCCATGATATGAGAGATAATGCACGAAGGATTATGTCGTGCCATGATATTGTGAGGTAAAAGCATGAAGGGTTATGTCATGCACTTGTTTTGGTGAGAACGAGAGTAAAGCACGAAGGGTGATGTCGTGCACTTGTTTATTCTCTGTTGTTATTTTGATACTAGACAGTTGTCATGTTTTGTTACTCAATAAGTGTTTTTCCCTTTGTACCCTGGCATGTTTTTCCCATATTTGTACTTAACTATTTACTTCATGCCGTTATTTCTATTATATATTGTTGAATTGCACATGTGTTTATTATTTGTCGTGTCCTAGCCTTGTCACTACTTTGCCGAGGTTAGGCTCGACACTTACTCAGTACACGGGGTCGGTTGTACTGATGCTACACCTGCACTTCTTTATGTTGTGCAGATTACGGTACCGGACCCGGTGGACAGTGATCGAGGGAGTATCCATCAGTCTATTGTGNCTGAGGTAGTCCTGCAGGTGTCCGCAAGCCCTGGCGTCACCATCTATTTCTTTCCTTCTGTCTTATCTTGTATTTCTAGACAACTACACTTGTTTATTTCAGACACATGTTTTTAGTAAATCTTACATTGTCCGTGAAATTGTGACACCAGTTCTGGGGGTATGTTTAAGGAAGTTTTCGTGAGATATATTATTTATGTTGTTGAATTTCTTATCTTCCGCATTCTCATTTCTATTGTTCTTGTATTTCACTTTTAAATTCTAAATAACAAAGGAATAAATTAGAATATCTAGTAACGTTGGCTTGTCTAGCGGGTTCAACGTTAGACGCCATCACGGCCTGAAGGTAGGATTTTGGGTCGTGACAAGTTGGTATCAGAGCTCTAGGTTGCCTAGGTCTCATAATTCACGGACAAACTTGTTGAGTCTGAGGGATCGGTATGGAGACGTCTGTACTTATCCCCAGAGGCAGCAAAGTTAGGAATAACTTGACATTTCTTCTTCTCTATCGTGAGGTTTGAATTCTAAATGCTAACTGATTTTCTATTTTATTCTCTCGCAGATGGCGAGATCGCGTGCTTCCTCATCTACTGAGCCCGATCCTCCTATTGTAGCTCCTACGAGTGGCCGAGGACGAGGCCCATGCCGTGATAGAGGCCGAGGCAGAGCCAGGGCTCATCCCAGAGCAGCAGCACCAGTAAAGGAACCTCGGGTAGACTTTGCCGGTAAGATTCCTGCTCAGGCAGTTCTAGTTGGACCAGCTCAGGTCCGAGAGGGGTTCATTGCCACCCCGGTTCTTCAAGACGCTCTGGTCCGCTTAGTGGGCCTTATGGAGAGCGTGGCTCTAGCCGGTTTTCTCCCTACTGCACTAGCCGTCTCTCAGGCTGGGGGAGGGACCCAGACTCCTGCTACCTTCACACCAGATCAGCTAGCTCCTCAGTTTCAGACTCCAGCACCTCAGACAGCTGGAGCATCTCAGTCGGGTTTTGTGGCACAGACAATTGAGGGGGAAGCCATTCATTCTGATGCTTTGTGGAGGTTGGACCGATTCACCGAGCTATTTTATAATACATTTACTGGTGCACCATCAGAGGATCCCCAGGATTTCTTGGACAGTTGCTATGAGGTTCTTCGTAACATAGGCATTGTGGAGTCCAGTGGAGTTGATTTTGCTACATTCTGTCTTTCTGGTACTGCCAAGACTTGTTGGAGGGATTTTTGTTTGACCAGACCAGCTGCGTCTTCGCCCTTGACTTGGGCTCAGTTCTCCGAGTTATTCTTGGAGAAGTTTCTACCAGTTACTCAGAGAAAGGGTCTTCGAAGGCAGTTTGAGAGCCTCCGGCAGGGATCTATAACTGTCACACAGTATGAGACCATGTTCATTACTTTGGCTTGACATGCATCATGATACTCCCCACTGATCGTGAGAGGTTGAGGAGGTTTATTGAGGGTCTAGCTCAACCTATTAGACTCCAGATGGAAAGAGAGACAGGTACTGATATTTCATTCCAGGAGGCGGCCAATGTGGCCAGGTGTATTGAGATGGTCTTATTGCAGGGCAGTGGTCAGGGGTCTGACAAGGGACCTCGACATTCCGGTCGATTCAGTCGTGCCTCATATGGAGGCAGAGATTCCTTTGGCAGAGGTCATCCTCCTAGGCTATTCCAGCTAGCGCTTCAGGTATCTCGCAGTGCACCGTCATCCCTTATTAGTGCACCGCCACTTCAGAGCTTCCAGGGTGGTTATTCTGGTCGACATGGACAGTTTCAGGGCCAGCAACCTCAGCAGCAGAGGGCTTGTTACTCTTGTGGTGATCCAGGGCACATTTCTAGGTATTGCCCCCAAGCTTCTGGTAGTTCTCAGTATCCGGGTTCCTGTGGTATGATTTTTGCACCAGGTGCACCCCCACCCCCTCATCCAACTAGGGATGGAGGTCGAGGTTCCAGAAGTGGAGATCAGACTCATAGAGGTGGAGGACAGGCCACGAAAGGTAGAGGTCAGCCCGCAGTAGGTCGACTCACAGATGTTCAGGTTGGAGGGGCTCCGCCACGGTGCTATGTTATTCCTGTCAGGCCTAAGGCTGAGGCCTCTGATGCAGTTATTACAGGTATGGTTTCAGCTTGCAGCAGAGATGCTTCGGTCTTATTTGATCCGAGTTCTACATTCTCCTATGTGTCTTCATATTTTTCCCCTTATCTAAGCATGCCCCGTGATTCGCTGAGTACTTCTGTATATGTGTCTACCCCGATGGGTGATTCCATTGTGGTAGATCGAGTCTAGCGTTCATGCTTAGTGGTTATTGGTGGTCTGGAGACTCATGTAGATCTTTTTCTTCTTGATATGGTTGACTTCGATGTTATTTTGGGGATGTATTGGTTATCTCCCTACCATGATATTCTGGACTGTCATGCCAAGACAGTGACCTTGTCCTTGCCAGGATTACCTCGTTTGGAGTGGAGAGGGAAACCTAGTCATTCTTTCGGTAGAGTTGTTTCATATATAAAGGGTTGGCGTATGGTCGAGAAGGGTTGCTTGGCCTATTTGGCCTATGTTCGCGATTCTAGTGCTGAGGTTCCTTCTATGGAGTTTGTGCCCGTGGTTCGTGAGTTTCCAAAGGTATTCCCTGCTGACCTGCCGGGTATGCCACCCGACAGGGATATTGACTTTTGCATTGAGTTGGCTCCGGGCACTCAGCCTATTTCTACTCCGCCGTATCGTATGGCCCCTCCAGAGTTAAAGGAGTTGAAGGATTAGTTGCAGGATTTGTTGGATAAAGGCTTTATTAGGCCTAGTGTTTCTCCGCGGGGTGCCCCAGTGTTTTTTGTCAAGAAGAAGGATGGCTCGATGAAGATGTGTATTGACTACCGGCTAAGGTTACTATTAAGAATATGTATCCTTTGCCGAGGATTGATGATTTATTCGACCAGCTTCAGGGTGCTTCAATATTTTCCAAGATTGACTTGAGATCTAGTTTCCATCAGTTGAGGATTAGGGCTTCTGATGTCCCTAAGACAGCCTTTCGTACTCGGTATGGGCATTATGAGTTCTTGGTGAGGTCATTTGGGTTGATAAATCTCCCCCGCTACTTTTATGGAGTTGATGAACCGATTGTTCAAGCCCTGTTTTGACTTATTTGTGATTGTTTTCATTGATGATATTTTGATTTACTCCCGTAGTCGTGAGGAGCATGAGCAGCACATTTGAGTCGTCGTCCAGACTCTGAAGGATAGTCAGTTATATGCCAAATTTTCCAAGTGTGAGTTCTTGTTGGTTTCAGTTCCATTTCTAGGCCATGTGGTATCGTCAGAGTGTATTTAGGTGGATCCCAAGAAGATTTCAGCAGTCAGAGATTGGCCTAGGCCCACTTTAGCTACATAGATTCGGAGTTTCTTGGGCTTAGCAGGTTATTATCGCCGGTTTGTGGAGGAATTTTCATCCATTGCAGCCCCGATGACCAGATTGACTCAGAAGGGTTCCTAGTTCAGGTGTTCGAATGAGTGTGAGGCGATCTTTCAGAAGCTCAAGACAACTTTGACCACGACACCGATGTTAGCTTTGCCCATAGGTTCAGGGTCATATACCGTGTATTGTGATGATTCACGGGTGAAACTTGGTGTAGTGTTGATGCAGGATGGAAAGGTTATAGCCTATGATTCACGTCAGTTGAAGGTTCTTGAGAAGATCTATCCAGTTCATGATTTAGAGTTAGCAGCTATTGTTCATGCGTTGAAGATTTAGAGGCATTATCTGTATGGGGTGCCATGTGAGGTGTTCACGGATCATAAGAGTTTTCAGTATTTGTTCAAGTAGAAAGAGTTGAATATGAGGCAGAGGAGATGGTTAGAGATGTTGAAGGATTATGACATTACCATCTTATATCATCCGGGGAAGGCCAATGTGGTGGCTGATGCTTTGAGCCGGAAGTCAGCCAGTATGGGTAGTATTGCTTATTTATCAGTCGGAGAGTGACCTCTTGCTTTAGATGTTCAGGATTTAGCCAACCGGTTCATGAGATTGGAGATTTTTGAGACTGGCAGTGTTTTGGCCCATATGGTGCCCCGTTCTTCGTTGTATGATCGTATTCAGGCCAGGCAGTATGATGATCGTCATTTATGTGTTCTTAGAGATACGGTCCGGCATAGAGGTGCCAAGCAAGTAACAGTTGATGATGAGGGTGTTTTGACGATGCAGGGTCGTTTTTGTGTACCCGATGTTGATGGCATTCGTGAGTTGATATTGTAGGAGGCCCATAGTTCCTGATATTCCATTCATCCGGGCTCCGTAAAGATGTACCAGGATTTTCGGCAACATTATTGGTGGCGGAGGATGAAGAAGGATATCGTAGCATATGTAGCTAGGTGCTTGAACTGTCAGCAGGTGAAGTACAAGAACCATAGACCCAGTGGTTGGATGCAGCAGATTGAGCTTCCCGAGTGGAAGTGGGAGCGTATCACCATGGATTTCGTAGTTGGACTCCCACGGACTCAGAGGATGTTTGATGTAGTGTGGGTCATTATGGATAGGCTGACCAAGTCAGCACACTTCATTCCAGTATCAGTTTCGTATTCTTCAGATAAGTTGTCAAAATTCTACATCAGGGAGATTGTTCGCCTGCATGATGTGCCTGTGTCCATTATTTCTGATCAAGGTACTCAGTTTACCTCCCATTTCTAGACAGTATTTCAGCGTGATCTCGGCACACGGGTTGAATTGAGCATAACATTTCATCCTCATACGGACGGATAGTCCGAGCGTACTATTCAGATTTTGGAGGATATGTTGAGAGCATGTGTCATTGATTTTGGAGGTTCATGGGACCAGTTCTTGCCTTTAGATGAGTTTGCCTACAATAATAGCTATCAGTCGAGCATTCAGATGGCTCCATATGAGGAATTGTATGGTAGGTGGTGTCGGTCGCCAGTTGGATGGTTCGATCCGGGAGAGGCTAGATTTTTGGGTTCAGAGTTAGTCCAGTATGCCTTGGATAAAGTGAAGATTATTCAGGATAGACTTCGTACATCTTAGTCCGGGAAGAAGAGTTATGTGGAAAATAGAGTTCGTGATTTGGCATTTATGATTAGAGACTGGTTATTTCTTCAGGTGTCGCCCATGAAGGGCGTGATGAGGTTCGGAAAGAAGGGCAAGTTGAGCCCTAGGTTCATTGGTCCATTTGAGATTCTGGACAAGGTGGGAGAGGTGGCCTACAGACTTGCTTTGCCACCTAGTCTATCAGTCGTACATCCCGTGTTTCATGTATCTATGCTTCAGAGGTATATTGTTGATCCCTCTCATGTACTTGATTCCAGCAGTGTCCAGTTAGACAAGGATTTGACTTATAAGGAGGAGTCGGTAGCCATATTAGCTCGGCAGGTTCGTCAGTTGAGATCCAAAAGTTATCCTTTGGTTTGTGTTCAATGGAGAGGTCAGCTTATTGAGGCAGCTATCTGGGAGTCCGATATGCGGAGCCGATATCCCCATCTTTTCCCTGATTCAGATACCTTTCTATGTCCGTTCGAGGACGAACGGTTGTTTTAGAGGTGGAGATTGTGATGACCCAAAAGGTCATCCCGTGTAATTTTAGCTAAATCTGTGTTTTGAGGCCATGAAAGACTCCTTATATCTCACCTCGATTTGCGTGTGCATCCCAGGCGTATAGATGGGAAGCCATTATGTGAAAAATTGATAAAAATGATAGTTTTGTGTTGAAAATTGAATAAAGTTGACTTTGGTCAATATTTTTGGTAAACATACCCGGAACTGTGATTTGACGGTCCCGTAGGGTCTGTAGGAAAATATGGGACTTGGGCGTATGCCCAGAATTGAATTCCGAGGTGCCAAGTCCGAGAAATAAATTTTTGAAGAAAATTATTTTCTGAAAAATTTAAAGGTTTTTGAAAATGAGATTTGATGTGAAACATGTGAAACCAGTCCCGTATTATGGTTCCGGATCCCGGAACAGGTTCAATATGTCTTATACGTGTTATCTGTAAAATTTGGTAAGAAACGGACTAAGTTTGAGGTGATTCGGACTAAAAATGGAAAATTTAGATGTTTTTGAAGTTTAAAGGAATTTCATTGATTTTGAGGTTTAATTCGATGTTTATGATGTTATTTTGGTATTTTCATTACTTGAATAAGTCCGTAGGATGTTTATGAGGTCGTGTGTGTATTTGATTTTGAGCCCCGAGGGCTCGGGTCAGTTTCGGGTAGGTGTTGGAGTGCTAAAACTAGGAACAATCGAGTGTGAGTGTATTTTTCTGGTGTCTGATGTGTTACACTATGCGATTGCATATCAGTGTGTGGGGGGGTGAGATTGTTGCACTGTGCGATCACACAGGTGAGGCTGCGACCGTACAGGGGTGTAGGTGGGGGGGGGGGAGGGCTGGTCAGTTGCCTTGTGCGATCGTGTTTGACCTTCTGCGATCGCAATGCCTAGGGGACCTTCCATTGTGCGATCGCAACTCTCCTTCCGCGATCGCATAGGTCTAAATCACCCAGTCATTTTTTAAAGTCTAAAAACAGAACCCATTACGGGATAAACCCATTTTTTCACAACTTCTTCTTCTCCACACCTACTTGGGCGATCTTTGAAGGGAAACTTCACCATAGCTTCATAGGTAAGTGGTCTTAACTTCATTTTCTTTCATTTTTATCAACATTTATTAGATTCCAGGCCTAAAATCATGGAATTAAAGGTAGAAAATTGGATTTTTGGGTAGAGTTAGGGCTTTTCGAATTTTTGGGAATTTGACCTCATTTTGGGGTCGGATTTCAAAACAAATTGTATATTCGGGCTCGTGGGGGAATGGGTGATCGGGTTTTGGTCCGAACCTCGTGTTTCGACCAAGCGGGCCCAGGGTCGGATTTTTGAATTTTTGGAAGAATGTTGGGAAATCCATATTTAAGCATTGGAATTGAATTGTTTAGCATTTATTGATATTATTGAGTCGATTATTTATATATACGATTGTTTTGGATTCGGGTTCAAAAGAAAATGCGGTGGTAGAGGCTTGATTTGCATTCTTGGAACCGAGGTAAGTGTTTGGCCTAATCTTAGCTTGAGGGAATAGGTGTTGAGTCATATGTGCTACGTATTATTATCATCTTCAATGTATAGGTGAGGTGACAAGTATTTATACCTTGTTGTCAAGCATACCTGTGACTCATAACTTATAGTATATGTGTTTTTTTCTTTGATAGCCATTGTGTTATGAAGTAGATTTCATCTTGGAGATTGTTCAATTGTTGGAAATACTTGGTTGTGAACATTGTTGATTAGTTGTTTGGTTGAGGATTATTTGGTTATGTTGTACGTTCAGTGAGATTGGTTATAGCTGTGTCCCTTGTCGGGACGGTGATATTTCTATTATTGTTCCCTTGCCGGGATGTTGAAAAATTATGGTCTGTATTGTGGTTCTTCCTTTCCAAATTGTGTTCTGGTTATTGTTTGGGTGAGGAAGAGTGTAAAGCACGAATGGTTATGACGTGCCATGATTTATATTTAAAAGCACAAAGGTTAATGTTGTGTCGATATTGTGATTTTAAAAGCACGAAGGGTGATGTCGTGCACTTGTTTTGGTGAGAATGAGAGTAAAGCACGAAGGGTGATGTCGTTCACTTGTTTTGGTGAGAACGAGAGTAAAGCACGAAAGGAGATGTCGTGTACTTGTTTGTTCTCTATTGTTATTTTGATACTAGACAATTTTCATGTTGTGTTACTCAATAAGTGTTTTCCCCTTTGTACCCTGGCATGTTTTTCCCATACTTGTACTTAACTGTTTACTTCCTGCCATTATTTCTATTATATATTGTTGAATTGCACATGTGTTTATTATTTGTCGTGTCCTAGCCTTGTCACTACTTTGCCGAGGTTAGGCTCGACACTTACTCAGTACACGGGGTCGGTTGTACTGATGCTACACCTGCACTTCTTTATGTTGTGCAGATTACGGTACCGGACCCGGTGGACAGTGATCGAGGGAGTATCCATCAGTCCACAAGCGACACTGAGGTAGTCCTGCAGGTGTCCGCAGGCCTGGAGTCACCATCTATTTCTTTCCTCCTATATTATCTTGTATTTCTAGACGGCTACACTTGTTTATTTCAGACACATGTTTTTAGTAAATCTTAGACTGTCCGTGAAATTGTGACACCAGTTCTGGGAGTATATTTAAGGAAGTTTCCGTGAGATGTGTTATTTAATTTGTTGAATTTCTTATCTTCCGCATTCTCATTTATATTGTTCTTGTATTTCACTTTTTAAATGCTAAATAACAAAGGAATAAATCATAATATCCAGTAACGTTGGCTTTTCTAGTGGGTTCAACTTTAGACGCCATTACGGCCTTAAGGTGGGATTTCGGATCGTGACAGACAATATCTCACCCTATGACTGGTATCTCCACACTCAAAACAACCTCTTTGCTGGTGTGGCTGTGGAAACTGTGCGATACGAGTACTCTGAGAGCCACATTTACCTGAAACCCCATGCAAACCCGGTAATGCAAACTGAGCTGGATGACCCACAAAACCTCTATCGTGTCGCACATTTCCTCCCTGCACCCTCTCTCCTGATCTCATCTATTCTCTCTCTCCCGGTCCCACATACCCTCTAAGTGGCGAGCGACCCCTACCACCTGCTGAAACGAAACATACAACTCCAACTCTCGAGCCATGCTGAACAAAATATCATGCCTGATCCCTTCAATGAATCTACGGACTCTCCCTCTAACTATAGCGACTAAGGCAAGTGCATGCCTGGCCAAATCACTGAATATGATGACATACTCTAATACTGACATAGTGCCCTGGCGCAACTGCTCAAACTCCGCACGCCATGTATCCCGAAGGGGCTGGGATACAAACTCTCTCAAGAACATCTTTGAAAGTTGACCCCATGTAAGTGAAGCTGACTCGGACGGGCTACACATCTCATATGTCCGCCATCACTGATAAGCTGCTCCCTGAAGCTGGAACATGGCAAAAGCAACCCCACTCGTCTCAACAATATCCAAAGTGCGGAAGATTCTATGGCACTCCTCTAGAAAACCCTGTACATTCTCTGAAGCCAATCCGCTGAATGTAGGATGGTTATATCTCTTGAACCTTGCGAATCTAAGTTGCTCTCCCTCAGATGCTGCTGCTCTGACCATGAGCTAAACTCGAACGACAGGCTGTGTCACTATGACACATGGACCCTGAACAATGTGAACTCGCTGCTCTGGAGTGTGGATGATGGGAGTCTGGGCTCCTCCCCCCGTCGGTGAAATACCTGGTGCAACTTGAAATACCCCTGCCTGAGCCAATGTACCAAACATGCTCAGGAACTGTGCTAAAGTCTCCTGAAGTCCGGGGGTAATAACAGGTGCCTCCGGTGCCTGCCCCCCAACTGGAACTGCTGGTGGATCCACAAAGGATTCTCTAGTAGGTGGCCTAACTACGGCACGCGCTCCTCGTCGACCTAGGCCTCTGCCCCTAACAACATCTGTCTCGCGGGTAACATCATCAGGAACTGTGGCTCGTGTGCTCACCATCTGTGAGAGAATAGAATGATAAATTTCAAACTTCAAGGTCAATGAACTCGCGCGATAGGAATGAAAGAAATGGAATTGTTCTAATAGTTCGGTAGCCTCTCGAAGATAAGTACGGACGTCTCCGTACCGATCTGCAAGACTCTACTAAACTCGTTTATGACTCGTAGCACCTATAAACCTAGGTCTCTAATACCAACTTGTCACGACCCAAATTTCCCTCTGTTGGGTACCGTGATGGCACCTAGTCTTAGGGAATAGGTTAGCCTAAAATTTACTGAATAACAACAATAATAAAGGAAATCTAACGGTCTTGAAATAGAAAATCTTGACAGAATTTAGAATTACCCAAAAATTGGTAATACAAGTCATAAGCTCTACGAAATTTTCTACAACTTCTAAATACAACTGTTTAGAAATAAGTAAGAACATTTGAATAAAATAAGGAAGGTGACTCCGGAGCCTGCGAACGCAGCAGCAGGTTTACCTTGAGTCTCCTCAGCAAGAACCCGCGCAGCTACTAGCGATCAATACCTGGATCTGCACAAAAATTTGCAGAAGTGTAGTATGAGCACACCACAGGGTGCCCAGTAAGTATCAATACTAACCTCGATGAAGTAGTGACGAGGACTAGTTAAGACACTACTGGTCTAATAAGTTACACAGACATAAATATAGAGATGATAGAATATGACATCTATCTAATGACTGCACAATATCGTAAATAACAGAACACCTATAATGCGGAAGAAATACAACAAACAACAATGGCACAACATAATAATACACAGGAAAGATAGTCGGAAGTACAAGCCCGAACCGGAAACCACAACACAATAAGAAGAACAGTAACTCAGCATTGCATTAGTTTGTCCACATCAGCTTTTCAAATATACTTTTCCAAAGAAAGTGTCCTTTAAACATAGTTTTCTTTAACATAAACATTTTTCAAATATTCATTTTTTCAAAGGAATGTCATTCAAACATAGTTTAATTCAATATAATTGTTTTTCAAATTGGACTTCCCAAAAAAATTTCTTTCAAACATAATTCCTTTGATAAAATCTACCGGGATCCCGTCCCGTAGTTCAGAATTAATCATGCAGTATAGGGGAATCTACCGGAATACGTCCATAGTCCCAAAATAAATATGCAGTGCTGGGGGATATCCCGGAATACGTCCGTAGTCCCAAAGTAACTATGCAATATAGGAGGGAAAGCTCTAGGAATACGTCCGTAGTCCCAATTTAAATATGCAATACAATACAGGGGAAAGTTGCCGGAATACGTCCGTAGTCCCAATTTAAATATGCAATGCAGTACAGGAGGAAAGCTCCCAGAATACGTCTGTAGTCCCAATTTAAATATGCAGTATAGGGGGAAAGCTCCCGGAATACATCTGTAGTCCCAATTTAAATATGTAGTGCAACAACCAAAGACAACAATTATAGCACGGCAGAAAAATCCTACATCACCATATCAAATACAAAGCAATCAGGACAATGCCACAAGGTACGGCGAATAAATCAATACAAGATCATCAATTCACAAAGAAACAGTAGAACATCGTTCCCAAGGAATAATCACGGCACATAATACTAAGTGTAAAAGGGAACAACTTGACTAGGGAAAAACAAGACAAGCAACAAATCCACAAATTCAAGTCAACAATAAGAATATAACACAAGTCAAATAATTCCATGTAAGGACAAGTCGACTAAGATATAAGTTATCTGAACCCCTTATGAGGTTGAGAAAATCATGAGAGATATTCAACAATTTAATTAATTATAGGTATTTATGAAAATATAGCATGATGATAGAGAGGTAAAACCTTTGGTTGAGTCAAAATCAGAGTCAAGTAGACAGTAAGGGTGGATCCTAAAACAATTAGTTCTAATCAAGCATGCATAGGTGAAACTAGCAGATTAGGACTCAAGTGTATCAAGATCAACTTCATACAATGTGAATATAAGGATCTAAGAATCCTAAAATGTCAATCTTCTACAAATAAGTCCGAGTACACACTCGTCACCTCGCGTACACGGATTACAATAAACATAGAAGACACCAATCCTAAAGGATAATTCCTCCGCACAAGATTAGGCAAGATACTTACCTTAACCGCTCAAATAAAACTTGAAATCACGTTCTTGCCACGCGTATCCGACTCCAAATGGCCCAAATCTAATCAAATCAATAGCATCGTGTAAACAATACTACGAGCAACTAGTTTAACTAATAAATTCGAAGCTAAGACGCGAAATTAGGAAAATCACACATAAAGTACCCCAGGCCCACGTCTCGAAATCGGGTAAAATTTACAAATTATGACCACCCGCTCATTTATGAGAACACTCGAACAAGAATCATAAAAATCCGACGTCAAAATCTCACTCAAATCTCGAATTTTCAATTGGGGAACTTTTCCTCCCATTTCCAAACTTTTACTCTCAAACTCATTGATTAAATGAGGAAAACCACAATAGATTAATGCAATAAAACCAAATTCGAGTAAGAAATCGTTACCCACAAGATTCCTATGAAAACCGTCAAAGAATCGCCTTCTCCCGAGCTCAAAATAAAAAATGGAGTGAAAATGAACAAACCCTGGAATATAAACTCTCTGCCGAGTGATGACCGCATCTGCGGCTAATTGGACCGCACCTACGGTCCCTCACTTGCGGGAAATATATCGCAAGTGCTAAAACTCACTAAATGAACTGGGGTCGCACCTATGATCACTGGGCTGCATCTGCGGCTCAGCACCTACGGAATCCCGTCCGCACCTGCGAGCCTGGCTGCCCCTGACCAAAACCGCACCAGCGACGCCCTCCACCGCACCTTCGTGTTCGTACCTGTGACTCCCCATCCGTAGGTGCGAAACACCAGAACCAACAATGTTTCAGCTGGTTTTCTAAGTCCAAAATCATCCCATTGAGCATCCGAAACATCCTCGGGGCCCCCGGGACCTCAATCAAACTTACCAACCCGTCCTAATACCTTATTCAAACTTAGTCGAGCTTTCAAAACACATCACATATTTTCAGAATCGCTAATTATACATGGATTCAAGCCTAAGAACTTATGAATTTTCCAAAACCCAAAACCGGTGCTGAAACACGTCAAAACTAGCCCGAATGACCTGAAATTTTACACACAGGTCATAATTGACACTATGAACCTACGGCCACTTCTGGAATTTCATTCCGGGCTCAATATCAAGATTTCACCTATCGGCCGAAATCACCGAAAATCTAACTTTCACCAATTCAAGCCTAAATGTACCACAGACGCCGAAAACACATTCCGGACGCGCTCCTCAACCAAAAATCACCATACGAAGCTGCTGAAATCATCCATAACTCATTCCGGAGCCGTTTACACACTAGGTCAAATTTCAGTCGAAACTTCACTGTTCGAACTTCCACAACAACAGTCTTTCTTCCAATTCGACTCTGAATCATCCGACAACTGAAGTTAACCATGCACGCAAGTCGATATACATATTACAAAGATGTTCAAGACCTTGTGCTATCGAACGGAGCTTAAATTCTCAAAACGACCATAATTGGACCAAAATGTTTTACGAATTGGTACCTTTAAGCAAATGACACTTAGTGGCCCAGTAAATTGTCAACGGTAGGTGATGACTTAAACTACCTTTGACACGCTTAAACTGCATCCAATGAAATTCAGCTGTTGAAGCTCACATACATGGAAATAGAATAAAATTTCAGCACCTAACTTCATAAAAAGTAACCAGAAAATGTTCTCCAACAAATAAACTCTTAAAGCTTTTGAACTTTTCTTTTTTCATATGTTCTGCTTGATATGTAAACCTGCTTGATTTCCTTTTAAAATTCAGGAGATTTGAGAGTCTAGTAGCAATCATCCTTTATCATGCTCATTGATAAAAGTTAAAATCTCTCAGATAATACATCAGGAGAATTAAATTCCTATGTTTAGCGAGTAAAAGCTAGGACCTAGGTACAATGATTGGTAGGCTGCAGAGAACTAACATATCAAAATCTTTTCAGCAATCAAAAGCAGCATTCAATTCGGAACAGAATTTGCAGACTGTTGTTGACATTGCACATATATACCTCTACTTACTGTAATTCTAGAGCTAAATTCACTTTTAGCCGGCCGTAGTAAAAAATAGCATCCAGTAGCTATAAATATTAGTCAGACAAATCACAAACCCAAACAAATTATACCGGCTAACCCAAACTTAACGTATGCAAAATAAGACAAAATGAAAGGAAGTCTTCTTTATAGAGCCATTAATTGGGGTAACAAAAGTCTCTTATGCAAAATAACTATGTTTAGTTGGTCTCCAAAAGGATTTAAACTTGTGAAGAAGAGTCCAATTCCACTGCAAATTCGTTGTCAAACGTGAACGAAGTATATAAATCCTTATAAGAAACAATTATGAGTAGTTAAATGGTATCTAAATTTCTTTGAAAACAAAATTTTGGTTGATTTCAAAATTTTAAAACAAAATCATAAATATCAGGTAGTAATTTAATTTGACAATCTTATACCAAACTTTCATATTCGCATACTTTGATCAATAATACAAAATTATTTTTTCAAATAACTAATATGCATACTACAATGTATAACATGAATATTGATCCTGAGAATCTTCTTCAAAACACAGACATAATGCATGCTAAAATATATCATTAAATATATGCATGCTATATAGTAAATGCAAGTGAAGAGCTAGGAAAAACATAGTGCCTTTTGACAAATTAAGAACCAGATGGTACGATAATTGTCTAGAATGAAAAATTATATGGATTGGTTCAGTGCACGAGGAATCTTTCTAACGAGGATTGTAAGAAGTGTTTAGAGATTATGTATTAGTAGTACTGAATTTTCTAGGTGGAAGAGATTTTAGTGGTAGCTGTACCTTTAGATATGAAATCTACCCTTTTATTATATATATATATATATATATATATATATATATATATATATATATATATATATATATATATATATAACAGTCTATCACGTTGGATAGATAAACGTGCCCGGGATACAAAATATATAAAATAGACTGTCACTATACAATTTATATACAATAGACTGTCACTATACAAAATATATACATAATAAACTGTCATTATACAGAGTATATAAAAAATGAACTGCCACTATATAAATAAATATACAAAATAGACGGTCACTATACAAAGAATATACAAAATAGACTGTCACTATACAAAAAATATACAAAATAGACTGTTACTATACAAAAAAATACAAAATAAATATTTCAGGCTTAGCACAACATCGACTGCACGATAGGAGATAAAGAAAGAGAAGTTTCCTAACACCCTATAGCCTATTGAAGATAAGTTCGGACGTTTCCGCACCGATTGCAAGACTCTATTAGGCCTACTCATGACTTGTGAGACCTACCTGAGCCTAATGCGTTGATACCATGTTGTCACGACCCAATTTCTCCTATAGGACGTGATGACGCCCAACGTTTCCGCTAGATAAGCCGACGGTGAACTAGCCATGTGTTTAATCTTTTATTAATTTTAAAGTAGTTGATTTTATTTATTTATTAAGTAGATGACTAAGTGAAAACTTATAGTAAAGTAATGCGTAAACTAATGAAAGAGCAAATACGGTGAAACAAATACCCAAAACAATAAAGTATCTACTACCATATTTTCAAGACCGGGTGTTACAAGTGTATGAGAAACTAGTAGAATATACAAATGTAACGACCCAGCCAGTCGTTCCGAGAGTTTAGACCCGTTTTCCCCATTTCTGCTTCGTTTTGTGTTGTTTAGCTCATTTATGTTGTGTAGGGTCGGTTGGCTCGGATATCTCCGTTAGGTGATTTGGGACTTAAGAGTGTGTTCATCATGTCGTTTGGAGGTCCGGAGTAGAATTAGGCTTGAATTGGCGAAATGGGATTTTTGGCGATTTCAGGTCGGCAATGGAAAATTAGCTACCGGGGTCGGAATGAAATTCCGGAAGTTGGAATAGGTCCGTAGAGTCATTTGGAATGTGTGTACAAATTTTCGATTCATTCGGACGTGGTTTGGTTGGTTTCGTCATCGTTGGCGAATTTCGAAAGTTTAGAAATCCTTAGGTTTGAATTATGGATTGATTTAGTGTTTGGTGCTATGTTGGGTGTTCCAAGGGTTCGACTAAGTTCGGGTGATCATATATGACTTGTAGCTGCCATTGGTTGAGGTCCCGTGAGTCCGGATGGTTGATGGATGAGATATTGGCATTAGAGTTTGCTGGTGTGTGGCTGTTCTGTGATTTCGCAGATGCGGATGGCTGGCCGCAGGTGTGGTTTGGTCGTCGCAGATGCGGAATTTGGGATGGTTGAGGTTCATCGCAGATGCGGAAAAGTTACCGCACCTGCGAGCCCGTAGGTGCGGCTGTTTGGGCGCAAGTGCGGAAAAGGTAAAGTTAATGAAAAACCGCAGGTGCGCACCTGGCACCGCAGGTGCGAGTAAAAGCCCGCAGATGCGGCAATCGCTGGGCAGAAACTATAAATAGATGCCTTCGCAAAATTTGGCCATTTTTCCACCATTGATGATGGATTTTGGAGCTTTGCTGTGATTTCAAGGGGGAATTTAAGTGTTTTGAATGAGGTAAGCTACTTGGACCTTGTATCTCGTGTTTGTGGTAATTATCCCATTGTTTAATCATGTTTTAGTGGAGAAACTTGGGAGATTAAGACTTGAAATTGGAGAGTATAAATTGGGGATTTGAGGGGCCACTTGGGGTCCGATTTTGATGTATTTGGTATGTATGAACTCGTGAGAACGTAAGGATTCTAGTTTTGTAATTTTTATCAGAATCTGAGTCGTGGGACCGAGGGCCGAATTTGACCAATTTCGGGAATTTTAATGTAAATCGGTTATTTTCGAGTGGGCTTTGTTTCTTTAGCATATTTTGATGATATGGGTCTGTTTTTGAATAGAATCGGGGCGTGTTGAGCCCGAGTCAAGGGGCAAAGGCATCGCGGAGTAGTTTTTCATCCGGTTTGAGGTAAGTAACGGTTGTAAATCTAGACCTGAGGGTATGAAACCCCGGTATTTCGTATTGTTTTGATAAATGAGGTGACACTCATGCTAAGTGACGGGCGTGTGGGCATGTACCGGTAGGGATTGTGACTTAGTCCGCCCCGTAGCAACGATTAGGCCGCATATTTGACTGGAAATCATATGTTATTCCGTATTTTAGAGATTTTTAAAATGTTTGGGGTTGTAAGCCATGTTTGGGACCTGGTGCCGACTTGTTTGGACCCTCAGAGGTAATTTTTACTATTGTCCTCACACTATTTTGATTTGAAAGCTCATCATCAGTCATGATTTTTCCTGTCTACTGTTTGATTGAGTTTTACTACTCTATTTTAAAACATACGAGAATTGTTTTGGGTTGAGTCCCCTGACTTTACTAAGATGCCCGAGTTGCTTGTGAGGATGATGACTAAGTGAGGTCGAGAGCCAAATTGTGAGGATAGTGATGGATCGGGATGCACGTCGTAGCGTTATATATATATATATATATATATATATATATATATATATATATATATATATATATATATATAGATCGGGTTGCACGCCGCAACGATATTGGATCGGGCTGCATGCCACAACCATATAGTGCTGGGGCTATAGGAGCCCTTCCGGAGTCTGTACAGCCCCAGTGAGCGCAATCGACTATTTCCCAGACTTGCATGTAGTAATGAAATAGTATCAGATTGTATCACTTCTTAGATGCTCATGACAGTTGACTCCAGGTGTTGGGGCTGTGTTTAGATATTTTTGCCATTTTTATTGTTTTGAAATGCTAAACATCGAATTTTTTTATGAAATATCGGATAATTTGTGTATTAAATGGAAATCCTTTATGTTATTCTCAGTAAATTGGCTAGCTTAGTATCACGATAGGCGCCATCATGACCAGTCTAGATTTGGGGTCGTGACAAGTTTGTATCAAAGCCTAGGTTACATAGGACTCACCGATCGTGAGCAAGTTTAGTAGAGTCTTGCGGATCGGTACAGAAACGTCTGTACTTATCTTCGAGAGGCTGCAAAACCCTTAGAAAAAATCTCACATTCTTGAATTCTGTCGTGCGAATTTGTTGATTCTAGAAACTAAACTTCTATTGTTTCATTCTCTCACAGATGGTGAGGACACGCGCTACCGGGCAGGATGATCAGCCAACAGTGGGGCTCGTGAGGGGTCGAGGCTGCGTGGTCGTGGCAGAGTTAGGGGTGAAACCCGCGCAGCAGCCAGGGCAGTACCCATAGACCCACCTATTGTTTCAGATCAGGTCCCCGCCGCAGATGTTCCAGCGGGACCGGCCGAGGCACCGGTCGTGCCTATTGTTATTCCGGGTCTTCAGGAGACCCTGGCCCAGATTTTGACCACGTGTGCCAGTCTTGCACAGGCGGTCGCTGTTTCTTCCAAAGCCGCTACTTCCCAGGCCGGGGGAGGCACTTAGAATATAGCTGCCCGTACACCTGAACATGTTATTCAGGGGCTTCAGACACCGGGTACAGCTCCAGGCCAGCCGGTTGCACCGGCTTAGGAATTTTTGGTTCCAGTTATGGCTGATGACGAGCAACGCAGATTGGAGAGATTTGGTAGGCTTCAGCCTCCGACATTCAGTGGTGCTGAGGGCGAGGATGGCTAGGGTTTCTTAGACAAGTGTCAAAGGATGCTTTGTACAACAGGGATATTGGAGACCAGTGGGGTCTCGTTTACTACTTTCTAGTTCTCAGGAGCTGCATTTACTTGGTGGGAGTCCTATGAGAGGCGTAGGCCTGTCGGTGCAGCGCCCCTTACTTGGCAGCAGTTTTCCACTCTCTTCTTAGAGAAGTATGTTCCACAGTCTCACAGAGAGGAGCTGCGCAGGCAGTTTGAGCAGCTGCGCAAGGTGATCTGACAGTGACACAATATGAGATGAGGTTTTCAGAACTTGCCCGTCATGCTATTTGGTTGGTCCCTATAGACAGAGACAGGATCAAGAGATTCGTGGATGGCCTAACATATCAGCTTCATATTCTGATGACTAGAGAGGGTATCGACTGCTACCTTTGAGCAGGTTGTTGATATTTTTTGAGAGATTGAGTCAATTCGTCGCCAGGAGCGAGATGAGAGGGAGACCAAGAGGCCTCTAGGATCTGGTAGTTTTGGTAGTGTTCCTTCAGGAGGACAGTTTCAGCAAGACAGAGGCCGTCCATTCAGGCAGGCTCAGCCAGGTGACTTAGGTTATCGTGATGGATCAGCTAGTCGTGGTCCTCACGGTTCTCATCAGGGGCACCTGTCATTCAGTGCCCTTCTAGCCCAGAGTTCTTATCATGTACCATCGGTACAAGTTTCCTCTATGCCTGGTTCTTCTAGTGGTTATCCTGGTGCTAGGGGTTCCCTTCAATCCCCATCTCCAGCACCGGTGAGTTGTTACGAGTGTGGAGAGTTTGGACATATGAGGAGACAATGTCCTCGTTTTCTTGAGGGTCCATCTCAGCGGAGGAGTCAACCCTCGACTTCAGCTCCAGTTATTTCACCACCCGCCCTAGCAGCGAGGGGTGGGGGTTAGGCAGCTAGAGGATGCCATAGAGGGGGAGGTCGATCCGGTGGAGGTCAGGCTCATTTTTATGCACTTCCAGCCAGACTAGGTGTTATGGCCTCAAATGCAGTGATTACAGGTATTGTCTCAGTCTGTCACCGAGATTCTTCGGTCTTATTTGATCCTGGTTCCACATATTCCTATGTTTCATCATATTTCGCCCATTTTGGATATGCCCCACGAGTCCTTAGTTACATCTGTTCATGTCTCGACTAGGGTGGGTGATATTGTTGTTGTGGGCCGCGTGTATCTGTCATGTGTGATATCTATTGGGGGTCTGGAGACCCGAGTGGATCTGCTATTGCTTAGCATGGTTGACTGTGATGTGATATTGGGCATGTATTGGCTATCTCCGTGCCATGTTGTTCTTGATTGTCATGCTAAGACCGTGACCTTAGGGATTCCAGGATTTCCGAGAGTCGAGTGGAGCGGTTCTATTGATTATGTGCCTAGTAGGGTGATCTCATACCTGAAGGCTTAGCGTATGGTAGAGAAGGGGTGTTTATCATATTTGGCTTTTGTGAGGGATGTCAGTGATGAGACTCCCACTATTGATTTTGTTCTTGTGGTCTATGATTTTCCATAGATGTTCCCTGAAAACCTACCGGGCATGCTACCAGACAGGGACATTGATTTTGGTATTGATTTGGTGCCAGGAACTCAACCTATTTCCATTCCATCGTATCGTATGGCACCGGTGGAATTGAAGGAATTGAAAGAGAAGCTTCAGGAACTCCTAGATAAGGGGTTCATTCGGCATAGTGTGTCACCTTGGGGTGCACCGGTGTTATTTGTGAAGAGGAATGATGGTTCCATGAGGATGTGTATTGACTACAGGCAGTTGGACAAGGTTAACAGGCACGAATAAGTATTCTTTGCCTCGAATTGATGATTTGTTTGACCAGCTTCAAGGAGCTAGAGTGTTCTCTAATATTGACTTGAGATCCGAGAATCATCAGCTGAAGAGCCGGGGATTCAGATAATCCCAAGTGTGTGTGCAAACCCTAGCTTCCACAAATATTTTCTCTCTTCTTGTCTACTCAAAAATGTATTTTACAATGCCAAAGATATGCCAAAAGATCTGCTAGGTCGAGTATATGTGAGTTGGGAATAAGAAAATGTGGTTTTACAATTCTGTACAGTCCTGATGCCCGTTGACCGCACCTGCGGAAGATTCCTCGCAGGTGCGGCTCCGTAGAAGCGGACTCACCATCGCAGGTGCGAGACTGTGTATCTTGAGCAATTTCCGCAGATGCGGATGAAACGTCGCACCTGCGGTTCCGCAGGTGCATGAACTACTTTGCATGTGCGGATTTAATACAGTTTAGCTCTTCTTCGCAGGTGCGTTCCATTCTTCGCAGGTGCGAGGTCGCACCAGCGACCTAGAGTCCGCAGGTGCGGTATCACTGGAGGGTTTGTGCATTTTTCACCACTTTATGCTCAACTCCACTCCAATTCAATACCAACCACTTCATGGCATCATTTCCATGAAATTCGAGCAATACACACTATAAACGACCTCATGTTATCATTGAGTGATGCAAAATCTTACAAAAAGAGGCTAAAACGAGTGGTAAAATCACCACTCATTAAACACCATTTTGTTGTGTTGTTCTGACAGAAGTGCGGTGTCCCACTATGCCCTCTCTGCTACAGAAATTATCGAACTCATAATTACAAAATTCTAATCCATTATCAGTTTGAAGACTCTTAACTTTTCGTTCCGTCATCCTCTCAACCACCGTCTTTCATTTAACAAATTCGAAAATGCCTCATCTTTTGTTTTCAGAAAATACACACACACTATCTGAGTAATCATCAATCAAAGTCATAAAATACCTGGCACCACTCTTGGAGGGAACTCTATTTGTACCCCACAAGTCTGAGTGTATATAATCTAACTTGTCTCTGGTCTTGTGCTCAGCCTTCTTGCTGAACTTTACCCTTGTCTGGTTACCAAACACACAATGCTCACAAAAATTCACAACTTGATTTTTGTACCCATTCAGCAAATTGTGCTTACTCAACAAATATAATCTATTATCACTCATATGGCCAAGTCGCAAGTGCCACAACTGAGACTGATTCAACATTTTCCCATAAGCTACAACAACTCCCCCTTCAGCTACATTGGTGTGAAGATGATACAATTTGGAATGTAGTTTGTCTTTCATGAGTACCATGGAGCCTTTACACACATTAAGTATTTCATTCTCGGAGTGAAATTTATACCCCTGATCATCCAAAGTCGAAAGAGAAATCAATTTTTTCTTTATCCGAGGAACATGCCAACACTCAATGTTTCTGATAATTCCATCGAACATTCTCAATTTGAGTTATCAATCCCCTCTACTGGTAATGAATTATCATCTCCCATATAGGAAGTCCCGCTCATTTGCTTGTAAGTTGCAAACAAATTCTTGTGTGGACACTTGTGGAAAGTAGCACCAGAATCAAGAACCCAAGAATTCTGCTCATGATTAGAACTCACAGCAAAGACTTCCCCTACATAGTCACTATCATCAGAATTATTTTCAGTGTCAACAATATTTGCCGAATTATATATTTTATGCTTCCCTCTTTTCTCCTTCAGCTTAGGATAATCTCTCTTGTAGTGACTTTGCTCCCCAGACTCATAACAGTTTTGCTTCTGTGCTCTAGACTTTGATATGGCGGTTGACTTGTTCCTGTTAAAGTCCTTTTGTTTTGTTCTTCCTCTAATCACAAGACCCTCGCCCTCAATTTTTCTGTCTAGAAAACTCTTTTTCAACTCTTTAGATTTTAGTGCATTACAGGCATCTTCCAGTGAAATGTTGTCTTTCACATATAGCAGCATATCGGCAAAAGTATCATACGACAGCGATAAAAAACATAACACACTAAAGGCCTGATCCTCACTCTCAATTTTTATATCCACATTCTTCAGGTTGATTATAATTGAATTAAATTCATCAATATGAGTTTTAATAGGTGTACCTTCGTTCATACGGAAATTGTATAACCTTTTTTCAGGTAGAGGCGGTTGATCAGCAATTTCTTGGAATACATATCTTCCATCTTCTTCCATTCCATTTGTGCAGAAGTTTCTTTAGCAATTTCCCGAAGAACGCTATTTGTAATGCTCATGAAGATCGCACTCAAAGCCATCTTCTTCAAGTCTCCCTTCTGTGTCTCTTACATCTCTTCAAGAAAATCCTCATCAATTTCCTTCCATAACCCTTGTAACACTAGGGGCGAATTCATCCTAATCTTCCATAGACTGAAACTAGAACTTCCGTCAAATTTCTCTACTTTGTACTTTGTTGAAGATGATGAAGACATCTTAACCCTATATTATATGTAGAAACCTGAGCGTTGCTGGGATACCAATTATTGCAGAAGATCGTGGGTTAAGTACCATACAATCACACACAAAGCAAATAGAGAAGAAAAATCAACTCAAGAATTTAACGAGGTTTGGCTAATCCTAATCCTCAGGGCAAAAGTATAAAGAGTTTTCCACTATGAATGAGAAGAAAAGAACAATACAATCTATAGAATCCTCAACTACAACCCCTATATATAGATCCCAAATAGTCTCAAACCTATAAGAGAAAGGTTCCCAAGTTGACAAGGAGAATAACTTTTCCTTTCCCAAATCTATTAGGACAATAGGTTTTCCTAAACCGATAGGGATTATGAGTTTGCTAAAAATACAAGGAAATAATTCAAGCAACAAAATAACATCTTGCTTTTACTGCTGTGTGTGTCACCTATAAAAGAGAACACAAATGATATTTATAGAGTTAGTAGAATAGGGATTAACTAGAGTTCTAATGCTTTATTCTTCCTTGGTCGAAGAGTTCGAGTTAACTTTAACTTCTAACTTTTTTCTTATCTTGAATAGAGTTCTCTTCATGTAAGGAGCCATGCTCCTTATCAAATATGCTTTCTTTTTGTATTGGGATTATCAAAATAATCACTTATAATTATCCCTTGCACGTGCATGCCTTTTGCTAGAATCTGATCCTGACCTGTGTATACTGTCCATGGACCTAGTCCATATATGTGTTCCTTTGTTAATCATTAAAACCAAAACCACTTTAGTAAACATAATTCTTTAGCATATGTTAGCCAAAACGAATGCGTTAACCAATATAATCCGTAATAATCTAAAAGGTCACTGCTTAATCTTTCCTAAAGAGATCATATGATTGTATATTTGATCGGTGTGAATAGCTAGTATATACTTAATTCTAATTCTTATATATATATATATATATATATATATATATATATATATATATATATATATATATATATATATAAATAAAGAAGAAAATATCCATATGGTCATTATCTGTTATGTGTTCCATAGCACAAGTTTTATTATATTGTCCTTTAAATGAAGACTTCTTTTGTCGTTTGCCAAGATACCAACAAGTCTATTTAATTCGTTGATCACGCTTTAAAATTTTTCACCAATTCCCTTTTACTTCTGCAATAGTTTTCTAAGCGTCGCTTAATTTTAGTACAAATTATAAACGATATCGAGCAAACTTCAATTTTTGATATATATGGATGCCAAACGTCTCTTAGATTACATCAATTTCAAGTGATGAACTGATATGATCTAATTAATCCACTTTCCATTTCTGTTGTTGTTAGTCGATATTAGTTAATGAAATTAGCATGCGTTAGCTGCTGAGCTGGCTCAATCAATTAGGAGGTCGTTAGGGATTAGTTAGAACACACGTTGCGCACATGAGTCCGAAAAGTAGTTATAGCTAATTTTTCCGCCAAAACTATTATTCCTTTATTAGCTAGTCTAGATCTTATTTGTATTCATTCCATTTTGGCAAGAGAATCAATAGAATCTTTCTCTTTCTACTTCTCTGTAAATTCAATCATGGCTACCAGCTCGAGTGAACTGTTCAAGGGTAATTCTTTGTTTTACTCTTTGGGAACACTCAAATTCTTTCTTATTTTGTATCGTGATTGGCAGAACTATATCATCGGTATCTGAGCGCTCCATTCTCGGACCAAACAATGGGGGATCACAACACACGTATGCATGAATTGAGAAAAGAGATTGATAATCTTAACGGGATTCCATGGATATTGTGGTCTGTTTCTGATTTGAGGCAGATGATGGATGTGAAGGTGGCACAGGCTATAAACGAAATCAAAAAAATGATATTAGGCAATTTAACCATGGGAGGTGATACACATTCGTCACGAAAAGAAGTAGTTGCAGATCGAGCTCCAATAGTTGCTCAAACTAGGAATGACGATTACCGATTGCCAGCTAGGGGTTATTGATACCCCCAAATTCACACCACTAATTGGGAATGTGAAGTGGTTGATGCAATTATAATTACTTGAGTCGGGGTCGATTCCTCAGAGAGCTTATATTGGATTAGGTATATACTCGAACTAAGTGTATGTCGTGCCTAAAATGCACTTCCACATACTTGGTTGTTTTTGTCTACTTCTAAAATTTAGCTATTGTTTTCAAATGTAAAACTAGATAACGATATTTTTGCTGTTGTTGTTTTTCATGTTTATAAAGGATCTAGGGTTGTGACTTCCACCTAGGTGATTATGTAACATGTTGTAGGCTTTAGGGTATGTTTCGCTGGTCGGGATGTAATATAGCAATCAACACACAATTACCCACTCGATACCTCTTGGTAGTTAGAGTGGTTTTTCTCAATTTGGCTTTCTCAAGTCCAAATGGGTAATTCACAAAACCGTTGATATATACTCAAGTGGGGTCTTACTATCTCTAGATTCAACCTTTTAATTGGGGCTATCAATTTCTTGAGTTCACCCCTATTTCTTGTTAGCCAAGTTTTCCTAGACTTAGTCTCTATTTCTCAAGTAGAGACTAAGTAAATTAGGCATGAATCAATATTTGCAACCACTAATTCCTAAATTAAAGCAAGAACTAGGATAAATATCATACACCCAACCTTAAACAAGCCCTAAATCACACACCCATTAGGTACCCACACTAAGGTTGGTTCACAATCCTAGCTAGAGATTTAGCCACTCATAGGCAAAAATGAAGAAACTAAAGAAGAAAAGAAGATTAAACTCATAATAGATGATAAAGGGATGAAAATTCAATATTAAAATTATAAACTAATATAAAATTTCTCAAAGCAGTAAATAAAAACGGCTATCTAATTTCTGAGGTTCAAAACTTAACCTAAATTTGACAAAAAGAACTATTTATACAGCTGAATTTTTGGATTAAATGCCCTTTTAGAGGTTCTGCGGCCGCACAAATATATGTGCGGTCCGCACTTTGAAGCTGGGCTTGACAGGAGGGACTTCTGCGGCTGCACAATTCTGGATTGCGGCCGCACTTCTTCAGATTCTGCGGACCGTACATTTTTGAGTGCGGCCGCACTCTGGAGTTCTGCGGCCGCACAATAATAGTACGGTCTACACTTTTTGATGGACTCAAAGTGGGTAGTCTCTAATCTTCAGGTTCTGCGACCGCACAAAAATTGTGCGGTCCGAACTTTGCAAAGTTGCTCTGACAGAATTCTCTTCTTGGTCTGCAGCCGCACTCAATATTGTGCGGTCCGCACTTTGCTCTTTTTGCTTGGCTTTAGTCCTTGTCCGAAAAATACCCCTTCTTGATTGAATTTCATCGTTTTGGCTCATTTTCTAATACTCTTCCAAGTAAGCACATTTTATCAATTTTCGGAAATACCTTTAAGCATTTTTGAGCTATAATGAAAGTAAAAGAGTGCAAATAAGTAGACAAAATCCCTACTTATTAGTTATCAAGTTGAATTTCCAAACTTCAATGTAGAAGGATTGAAGGCTTGGCTATACAACTGCGAGCAATTCATGTTGATGGAACTCCTGAAGGTTCTAAGGTAAAACTAGCTTCCTGCAAACTTGAAGACAAGGCCTTTCACTGGCATCATTCATTTATGAAGCATGGAATGTCAGGAGAATGACCTAGGTGGAGTGAAGATATTAGGTACATGTATTCCAGATTTGGATGGGAGTTGTTTGATGATCCTATGGGAGATCTGAATGATCTGAGACAGGTGAGTTAGTGCAAGATTATGTTGATCTTTTTGATAAATTAGTCACTGGAGTAGAGTTATTTGAAGATTATATAGTCAATTGTTTCATCAGAGGGTTGAAACTAAAGATTGGATTGCCAGTTAAAATGTTAGGTCCTAGAACCTTAGCTGAGGCTATTAGTTTGGCTGAAATACAGGAGCAAACTTTAGTGGTGCAGAAGGAGGTTTTCACCTCTGCATCTATCATGCCTACTCCCAAAACCACTCTGAAATTTCCAAATCCATTTAACAAAATACCTCCTATGCCAAACCTAATCTGTCCCACAAAGTTCTTCCCACCACTGTAGGAAATCCCAAAACAACATACAAGAATCCCAAATCATTAAACCCTGCTAAGATGGAGAAAAGGAGGAGTAAAGGTTTATGTCGTAACTGTGATGAGAAATATACATTTGGGCATGTGTGCAAGAAGAAGAGGTATTTATTCTACATGGAGGTAGAGGAACAACATGAACCAGTTGAATTAGACGAGGATGTGATGTTGGATGCAGCTGAACTTTTAACAATAATGGCCCAAGGGTTAGAACTAGATGATGATAAATCCATTTTATCTCTTGTGCCAATACATGCTATAATTGGAATTCATGATTTTAGAACATGAGGGTAACCGTTTCTGTCAAAGGCAAGGTTGTACATGTGTTCATACTGGAAGTACACATAATTTTCAGGACATCAATATTGCCAAGAAGCTAGGGTGTTTGGTGACTGCTATTTCTCTTTTCAATGTATCAGTTGCTGATAGTAGTAAGCTGCAGAGCCATTACATGTGCAAGAATCTGGAATGGGAGATTCAAGTACTGGCTTTCAACTCTGACGTGTCGATACTTCGTATTGGGGGTGTGGTATTGTGATGGGAATCCTATGGTTAATTACCTTGGGTGATATTATGTGGAATTTTAAGAAACTCAAAATGGAGTTCAACTTTCATGGAAGAAAGATGTCTCTCAGAGGAATCCAACCTTTTGTTGTGAAGGTGATTTCTTCACGAAGAATGGACAAACTGATAGCCAAACCTGCTGAGCTCTACATGATTTCAATGGGGCTGTTTGTATAGGAAAAGCAAACAATAGGGACTAGCCTGTATTCTATATGAGGAGAGGTTGTTAAGGATGATGAGAACCTGGAACGCAGGTAGTACTGGAGCAGTACAATGACTTGTTTTAGACTCCTACTGACTTACCACCTTCTAAAACTCATGATCACAAAATAGTTCTGAAGGAGGGTGAAACCATTTAGGTTGAAAGCCATAGTGCTGATACCTAAAGCGGTAAACCAAATACCTCACCAGTTCAGAAAGATGAAATAGATAAGATAGTGGATGAGATACTGGCTACTGGTATCATCAGAAGTAGCACTATTCCTTATTCTTCACCTATTATAATGGTGAAAAAAATGAGACCTGGAGATTGTGTATACACTACAGAGAGTTGAACAACTGCATAGTCAAAGACAAGTTTTCAATGTCAGTTATTGAAGAATTATTGGATGAATTGCATGGGGCAAGGTACTTTTCCAAGCTGGACCTTAGATCTGGCTACCATCAGATTATGATGTTTGAAGCTCATATACACAAAACTACATTTAGAACATATCACGGCCATTATGAATTTCTAGTTATGACATTTGGTTTAACTAATGCACCTTACACATTTCAAATCATCGTGAACCAGATATTTCACATTCATCTTAGAATGTTTTGTTTAGTTTTCTTCATGACATACTTATCGACAGTTTTTCATGGTCTGATAACTTAAAACACATAGAAGCTACTTTTGATATTTTGAGAGCTAATACACTATATGTTAAGAAGATCAAGTGTGACTTTCGAGTGATAAAATAGATTACTTTGGTCATGTTATTTCTGAGGAAGGGTGTCTGTGGATAGGCTCAAGGTGGAAGCTGTCCTAAGCTGACCTCAACCAACTACTATCAAAGCATGAAGGGGTTTCTTGGGTTAACTGGCTACTACAAGAGATTAATTCAAGGCTACGACACCATTGCTAGACCCCTTCATGATTTGTTAAATAAAGAAAATCTCTAGTGGAATTAGAGTAATATTGCAGCTTTTGAGAAATGGAAGACAACCTTAACCACTGTCCATGTGGTGGCTCTACCTGCCTACTCCAAAGACTTCATTATAGAGACTGATGCCTCAGGAGAAGGTATTGGGGTTGTTCTGATACAAGAAGGCAAACTTATAGCCTTCTTCAGTAAAGGTTTATAAGACAAGAACAAATCTCTATCAATTTATGAAAGAGAGTTGTTAGCATTGGTCATTGTTGTACAAAAATGGAGGCCTTATTTTTTGGGTAGAAACTTCAACATCAAAACTGGTGGCAAGGAAGTCATATATGTGGTGGTGGATAGACTTAGTAAAGCATCCCATTTCATGGCACTTAAACACCCTTACATGGCCTTAGATGTGGCTCATCTATTCATCGATGGAATCTTTAAACTCCATGGGATGCCTAAGTCCATAGTATCAGATAGGATTTCTATCTTCATTAGCAAATTCTAGAAGTCATTATTCAGCCTACAGAAATTATCTATCCTTACTTCAACTGCCTATCACCCACAAACAGATGGTCAAAGAGTTGATCAATGCTTAGAATGCTATTTGAGATGCATGGCATTTGACAAGCCTAGTGACTGGCCTCACTGGTTACCATTAGCTGAAACACTTCATACCACTCCTGTATTCACACCACCCCTTATGAAGTGATTTATGGAAAGAAGTCTTCTCCCTTATTACCATATTTGCCTTTTGATTCTCAGCTAGAATTGGTGGACATGAGTCTAAAATCAAGGTAGCCTACCATCAGACTTTTGAAATTTCACTTGGGGCAAGCTCAGAACAGGATGAAGGTTCAGGCTGACAAACACAGAACTGACAGAGTTTTTTCGATTGATGATTGGGTTTGTGTCAAATTGCAGCCCTGCAGACAACTATCCTTAAGAGCTCATTCACACCAGAAGCTATCAGCAAAGTTCTTACTGCCCCTTTCAGATAATTTTCAGGGTTGGTGTAGTAGCTTACACATTGGCTCTAGCTGCTGAGTCAAAGATACATCTTACCTTTCACATATCTCAACTCAAAGAAGAAGTTGGGTTCTCATGCGGCATCGATGACACTCCCAACAGTACATACATACTCCGGTCATCTTCTTTTAACACCTGAAGCAGTCATGGATCGACGACTAGTAAAAAGGAGGGGCAAACATGCTACACAAATTTTGGTCAAATGGTTGAATGTTGCTCCAGAAGACAACTCTTGGATTGATTTGCTAGAGTTTTACAAGCTGTTCCCACATTTCAATCCTTGAGGACAAGGATTGTTTTGAAGAGCGAAGTTTGATATGATCCAGTTAATTTACTTTCCATTTCTGTTGTTGTTAGTCAATATTAGCTAATGTTAGCAGGCGTTAGTTGCTGAGCTGACCCAATCAGTTAGGAGCATATGTTGTGCACATGAGTCACGGAAAGTAGTTATAACTAACTTTTCCGCTCAAACTATTCTTCCTTTATTAGCTAGCCTAGATCTGTATTCATTCTATTTTGGTAAGTGAATCAATAAAATCTTTGTCTCTCTACTTCGCTCTAAATTCCATCTGGGTTACCAGCTCGAGTGGACTGTTCAAGGGCAATTCTTTGCTTTATTCTTTAGATAACACTCAAATTCTTTCCTATTTTGTATCGCGATTGGCAGAACTGTATCATGGACGCTCTGGGTTGTTCAAATCAACAAGAGGCCACATATCTTAGCCTTTGATACTGAAGGCTAATGATCCAAATATATAGTAGGAGAAATTGTAGACTTACTTGGGATTGTTAAAATCGCGCTATAATTGTCACGTAGCTCTAGTAGTAACAATTAAAGTCAAGTGGATTTGTCAGCAATGCATTTTATTTTAACCAACTCTAGTTTAAATTCTCTTAAATTACTCCCACTATTAAATCCTACTAGCAAAAGGATTCATACGGAGCTGATCGATAACCGTTTGCCAAAAGCGAATTATTTAAAGTTATTGAATTCAACATTTAGTATAACAATATTGTTTGTACAAAGAAAATCGTTAAAACACACCAAACCTATAATTCAAGTCAAATTGAAGAAAAAAAAAACTCGATTTTGGTTTGATTTTATTTTATATGGTATTGGGAAAAACATCCGACCATAATTGGTTTTGTTTCGTTTTAACTAAAAAAAGTTAAACCGAAACCAAACTAACCCGATAGTACATTTATACAATTTTTAAAAATATTTTACACATATAAATATTTATTGTAATGTAATTTATAAATTTTTCTTAAACTTTTTCACATTTTTATCTTTTAACGTATTATTTCAAGTTTGGACTTAACATTCTGGAATGGTAAATAAACTTTATAGCTCATAAATGTAGTAACTCAAACAAATTAAAGTTCAACTCTATACTAATACTAACAAAAGAAATTCAATTCAATACTAAGAATGAAAATAGTGTTGGATATCTATTTCTTAGTTTTACATTAGTTTATAACGAAAGTATAACTTAATTTATTATTTTTTTAGTGCTTAGTTATGTAATTAATACTACTTATTAGCTATACTTATTTGAGCATGACTTATATAGCATTTTTTGATTATGTTAATTTTGATTATGTATTATGTCTTATTTATTAGCAATATTTGCTTTATGTAATTTAATTATCTTTGTTATTGAATATTTTAGTATAATGCTATGACTTATCTTATATTATTATGTTATTTTCTTGGAAAATACATTATATAGTTGTATCTTATTAGGACTAAAGAAATATTTAGAGTATAATTTACATATTTTGTACTACGAAGACTTTACCGAAAAAAAATCCGAATAACCCGAGAAAAATCAAAATTAGGAAACGACTTTGTTGGTTTGGTTTGATTTGATTTGTTAAATTTAAAAACCCAACCATTGATTTATTTTGGTAATTGAAAAATTCAAACCTACTCGACCTATCTACGCCCTAGTTGTCAGTACTAACCACATTAATAAAGTGTACTATGCACTGTTCCTTTTGAGTCTGAATGGTTCCATAGCACAAGTGATCTTCTTTTACCTTTGTTAGAGAATTCTTTTGTTTTTAACTAGAGACCGACAAGCCTTGTAATTTAAGGAAAAGAATTGCTTCAGCATCAAGTAAAAGTTCAAGCTTTGACGGGGAGGGTTAGCCGCGTCTCGTAGATCACATGAACTGATTTTACTTTGAAAAAACAACAGGCGGCCAATTGTTTTAGCCTTTAATACTAGAGGCTAATTTAAGCATGCATGCATTTTTATTGGATCTGGATACTTCTCTCAGTTACAAATATTATTCATTTTAAGAACTTAAATCAAATTTGACGGTTTACAAAGATAAGAAATCATTCATTTGCTTAAAAAAGAAATTATACTTACAGTTTTAATTAGTGAAGTAGATAACTAAATTAAAAAGGTAAAGAGATATAGAGAACGTTTGAAGTACTCTTATGAATGGAGTACTCGTGTGAAATATATGAGGAGAAATCATAGGTTTACTTGGGATTGTTAAATTTTCCCTTTAGATTATGTCGAGTTTCGGGACAGTCAAGAAGAAAAAGATTATGTAAAGTTGGTACGGGTCACATTACTCCACCTTACGTTCTTAAAATAAGGTTGTTTACCTTAAAATTGGATAACAATTAAATTTATAATATGGTTTTAAGGACACATGAATTTACCTAATACCAATTGATAAATATGATGATTGATACCAGAAATTGACAATAAAACAAAACAAACCAGTATTGAAATGCAATTCAGCCCTCGAGCTAGTATGCCTTCGAACTGACTGACACTATAGTAATTAAGTATATAAAACGAACTGATGAACAAGAGAGTATAAGCTAAAGAGAGTATTACATTACTTTGATATGCGAGAATAATGTGTGTTACAAATGATTAGAACTCCCTTTTATATAGTAGAGGAATTCTACTTATGGTACAATTCTAAGTACAGAAGGGAATCCCATGATTAGCTAAATAGCCGTTCCCAATTTGATGCGTTCCGAGATTTCCACCATCATCGTCGACCAGTCACGGATATCTCGCCTTCTGTTATTACGCTATCTTTGGTCTTTCTCGATGTCTACCTTGTTCGGTCTCGATTCTTACTGGTCTCGGTCTCGACAGGTACCTCGAATCCCGAACACGGTACCTTGTCCTCGTGCCTCGGTCTAATCTACTACGGGGCCGATCTACGATACATCTACCTGGTCTCGGTCAATCAGTAAAATCGGGCAACCGTATATAGATAGTCCCCTCGTTTTTTGGAGTGTAATGACAAGAAACGAACTGAGCCTTCGATCTTTAGCTTGACATGTCATGATGTCATCCTCGTGACATAAACGACATAGGTGACCGAAACGTCCTGTCGATACAGTTCCCCAGGTTATTAATGTGTGTCAGTTAATGGTCGGCCACTAGCAACTTTGAACTGTCACCATGAAACCCATAAATAAGCCTTTTTCCTCTCTCTTTCAAACTTTACTTTCAAACTCTTATGTCCTAGCCTTCAAAGTTTTTTCCTTTTTCCAAGCCCTTCATCTACAGATCTTCAAATTTCAACGTCAACCACTTCTTAAAACACTAAATCTCTTCAACTTTATCTTCTCTTAACTTCAGAACTAAATGGCGAAAACGTCAAAGACCGTGCCTCAAGAGGAAATTGCTTCATTTTCTCAGCCAGTCGGCGGGAAAACACCAGTGGAAACACCAGTCGGCGGGAAAACACCAGTAGATTCATACCTCCTTCTGGAGGATCCTCATATTGCTCCGAATTTTCTCGAGCAAAGTCGACGGGCTCCCCTTCACCCTCGACCACCTTATCAGGTTATACATCCCATGGCTTTACCGAGGTGGATTAATAATGCTCCAGCGTCGAGCCACAAAAGATTTCATCTCCAACATAGACGAGGACAAGGATCGAGGCTGGATGGGTCGATTCGTCAGGATGAAGACCTCAGACCTGATTCTGGCCGAGAATATGACATTCCCCGAGTGGTGGAATATGAAACGTAAGTACGACCCCATTATTAGTTTCTATTTGTTACTTTGCTTCTCCGCTTTCTCTTATCGATGTTCTTTTTTGATGTAGCCATTGCCTGGATGCCACGTGTCATCCCTAACCTTGAGTATGGGTCAGGGATCTACTCTCAACCTCCACGTATGCTCAACGCACATGGCAAGACTTATCGAATGGCCGATGGGAGGCCCAAAATCATGGTAATCCACTTTCATGTATTTGATGATTTTGTTAAAACGCTTCCCATACTTACTCAATTTCTTTTCCTGCAGGTATCGGAAAATATGTAGTCATGAGGCCCCCATCTGGTGAGGAAGAAACTTCAATTTCGGTCTCGAAGCCGGTGAATGATACAAAGAGAAAAAGGACCTCAACCTCCATGGATCCAGATCTCAAGAAAAGAGTGGCTAGAAAGCCGAAAAAGGATACCGTCCCCCTGCCTATGGAGACACTTTGACTCCTAAGAGAGGAAGAAGAAGACGACGGTTCCAGGCTGGTGCCCGAGTTAAGATGAGTAGTGAGTCTCAAAAGACCGCCGAACCGGTAGGAGCCAAAAACATGTTTCCCCGAGCTAACGGGGCCTCGGGTGGAGTCCTCGAGTCGGCAAAGGCTGAAGATGCTTCATCTCGAGGCAAAAGAGTAGCGGAATCGACCATGGAGATCAGTCTGGAGGCTCCCAGAGATGAAAATAATGCCCCAAGAGACCCACTTTGGGCAATAGAAATTGGAGACTCACATCCCTCCCTTCATTTTCTGAGGAGACAATTCGGGAGGCCCGTGCCATAAAGACTCCTGATGTAGAAGGTGACCACGGAGGGGAAGACCCATTCCATGGTTATTTTATCTTGATCGAGAATGTCGTCGGTCTGAGTGAATTGGAAATACCGAGGAAGGATCCGGGTGGGATATCTTCGAGTTTGAAACTGACCAATCAGTTCCTGGCCCATAACATCTATCCCGGGACCAAAAGACAATTGTCATCTCCACCCCGGAGGATGCACAAAATTTTGCCTCCCTCGTAAGGGTGGCCAGTTATCTTCAGCGTCTGGTCACGAAGAAAGAACAGGCCCTAATGGGCGAAGTGGATGCTCCGTGTCTTTTCAATTAGTCACAAAAAGCCTTGAGTCGGGTAAACCTTAACTTCTCTTATAGATATCATACTTTTGTTTTTCTTCTTTGTCCAAATTCTTTCTTTTATCTGTGTAGGACTTTGTGCTTCATCATAAAGCATTTTTTAAGTCTCGGGTTGAGCTGAGTCGGTACGAGGCCGACATTTAAAGGCTTACCGAGGATAGGAATGCCCTCAAACTTCTCAGTGGGAAGAAAGAAGAAAAGTTAAAGGACCTTCGAGCTGAGTTATCCGCAACTCATAAAGAACAAACCGACCTGGTTGAGTAGGTAATAAAAATCTTAGAAGATCACGGCATCAGTTCAGGAACAATGGCTAACAATTCAATCTCACAGGTCCAGTGGAAACTTGAGATAATCGAGCAGTTTCGTGAGGAGGTCAATACGGTGAAGGCGGAGAATTTGGAATGGAAGCAAAATATGGACTGCCTTGCCTCAGAGAAGGAGGCTGCTCGAGCCCAGATGTCACCTGCTGAAAGTTAGCTTTAGGGCATGAAAGAAGAGCTTGGCACAAGCCAAGAAAATTGAGGATCTCGAAGCTCGGTTTGCCACCGAACTCGTAAAGGCTAAATATAAGGATGAAAAGTCCAAGGCTGATGCAGAGATGATCATGGTCGTCTATTGGTCTGATGTTGAAGCTGCTCAAGCCCAAGAAAAGAAAAATGTCGAGGCTACCCAAAATCGAGCATATTGGGTTTCCGAGCTCGCCAAGTGCCAATCTCAGAGGGAAACCCTCGAGGAGATTCATGCTCGAGGCTTCAATCTTACTAATAAGATAAAAAAAATGCCAAAGAGCTCGAAGCTAATGCTAATACACTGGCCTCCTTCGATGATGATGGTGACGCCGAGAGCGGGAACAGGTTTGAGAGCGAGGGGAACCCCGATGGAGAAGAAGCTGCCCCCGAAGATAGTTAGGAACTTTAGGATTTTTTCATTTTTGATCTTTTGTGTAGGATCCTGATGGGACCTTGTAAATATCCTTTCATATATATAAATATCCCTTTTCTTTCGGGCTGGTCTTTACTTCATTTTCTGCCTTATGAAAATTTTGTTCATTTATGCCTTACGAAAATTTTGTTCATAAGTTCAAGGCTTAGGCATTTTGATCAAAGTCGGACTAGTGTAGTTTTTATAATCAAGTGAGTACTTTCTCGAACTCGAAGTAAGGTAGCCCTTAGGTTTTATTTGAGCGAGGATGATTTCTAGAACTCAAATGGCCCTTAGGCTTCTTTATTAGGCCGATGTGGCCTTTGTAAAAAAGAATGGCTTTTTTTCCTCTTTTGGATTAAAAAGTTTATTGTTTAATCATATAAAAAAATTTATGCCTTAGCATGAAATAAAGTATGTGTTCGAGCCTTCGAAAAATTTTGTACCCATTAGGATATTCGAGGGTCGATATTATCGAAACCCTTTGTAATTTTGCCGAGGGTAGCCTTTTTAACCGGTTTATGAAAATATTCGAATCCCTATTTCATTACGGAATTCGGACATCTCCGAACCGTCTTAATTCGGACGTAGCCTTTTATTTTGGATTTTCCTCTTTGACTTATTTTCCCGTTTCATTTCGAGCTTGCTCGAAGTATAAGTCCCTGAATGGGATAGTCCCCAAGTGGGGTGGCCGTAGCCTATAAAAATCGAGGATTGCCTTTTTGAGGTCTTACGATCTCGAGGTTTTAATAATTCAATCAAGTCCATTTTTCGGACGGCAATCCCCGAGTGTGGGGTTAGTCTTTTGAGCTTCAATTGCGATCGACCCTTAAGCCTGTTTGCACTATAATCAAGAGTATGAAAGAATAATATTTTTCTAATGCATGAAATATTTGGCAAGGAAAAAAATACTTCTCTTAATAGATGATTATACATGCGTACATGTTTGATGTTAGGGCTCGAGTAACTACATGGGCACGACTCATTTGACCGTTTGGTCCTTACAATATTTACCTATTGAGACCCTGTTGATACAAAGTACTTTCCTTGCAACAAGTTCATATTAGAGGGTGATTTCCCCCAGTATGCTAGGTTGATTGTAAAGAAGCCTCGAATACTATTGAATTTCTCTAAGTTAGCACGAACAATGGTTGCCTCGTTAAAAACCTCATCGAAAAAACCTATTTGGGAAAAAAAACCGATCTAAGGGAAAAAGAGTGAAATGTGTGCTTTCAGACCTAAGGATTTTGAAGGATCCACCGACGTCCTCGATCGAACACCTGCAATTAGTTAACTTAAAACATAAATGAAAAGGGAGAAGGTTGTACATTAGCAGTAATATCGTTTGAGGAGTGATATATTCCAATTGTTTGGTAGTTGCTCGTCGTTCATCGTGCCAAGCTTGTAGGATCCTTTTTCAATGATGTCGATGACCTGATATGGTCCCTCTCAGTTTGGGCCAAGTTTTCCTTCATTCAGGTTTCGAGTTTTGAGGGTGACTTTTCTCAGAATTATGTCCCCAATTTTAAAGTGTCGAAGATTGGCTCTTCGATTGTAATACCTTTTGATCCGTTGTATCTGTGCGGCCATTCGAACGAGGACGTCTTCCTGTATTTCATCTAGCAATTCGAGGCTTGTATTCATAGCCTCATGATTTGACTCTTCTGTTGTATACCAAAACCTGAGGCTAGGTTCCTCGACTTCGACATATAATGTGGTCCCAAATGAAGTATGTGACTTCCTTTTCTCTGACTTTTTCAAAAGCCTGTGCTTCAACCCATTTAGAAAAATAGTCAGTCATGAATAAAATAAATTGAGCTTTACCTGGGGCCGATGGAAGGGGGACGACGATGTTTATTCCCTATTTCATGAACGACCATGGGGATATGACCGTTTGGAGTTGCTCTCTTGGCTGATGAATCATTGGCGCATACCTTTGACATTTGTCACAATTCCAAACGAACTCCTTTGTGTCCTTTTCCAAATCAGCCCAATAATACCGTGCTCTGATAACTTAGTGAACCAATGACTCGGCACCGGAAAGATTTCCACAAGTGCCTTTGTGAATCTCCTGTAGGACGTAGTCTGTGCCTCCTGGTCCCAAGCATATAGCCAATGGCCCATCGAACATTATCTTGTACAGTGTTCCATCCTCGCCCAATGTGAATCGTGTTGCTTTTCTGCGTAGAGTCCTTGATTCCTTAGAATTCGATGGAAGGTTCTCGTTCTTTAGGTATTCAATATACTTATTCCTTCAATCCCAGGCCAGACTTGTAGAGTTTATTTCGGCGTGGCCTTCTTCGGTCATTGACCTTGAAAGTTGTACGATAGTCCCCGAGCTAAGTTTGTCGTCTTCGACCGATGACCCTAAGTTTGCAAGGGCATCGGCCTCGTTGTTTTGTTCTCGAGGTACGTGTTGTATAGTACATTCTTTAAATCGATGTAGAGTCACCTATAGTTTGTCCAAGTACCTCTGCATTCGGTGTTCCCGAACCTAGAAAGTTCTATTGACTTGGTTTACCACAAGTAGGGAGTCACATTTGGCCTCGATAACCTCTGCTCCCAAACTCTTCACTAGCTCGAGACCTGCAATCATGGACTCATACTCGGCCTCATTGTTAGTTATTTCAAAGTTTTCATAGATTGTCTAATTGTATTGTCTGTGGGTGGCTTCAAAATGATGCCCACCCCTTCATGTTCAAAGCGTGGTAAGTGAAAAGGGTCCATACCCCCAAAGATGTACCCGACTTAATTAATAATACCTTTTCGACCTCGGGTACAAGGGCTGGCATGAAGTCGGCCACAAAGTCTACCAAAATTTGAGACTTAATGGCCGTTCGGAGTTGATACTCGATATCATACCCACTGATCTCGAGGCCCATTTGGCCAATCGACCCGAGAGTTCGGGCTTATGCAAAATATTGCGAAGGTGATAGGTACTCACTACACAAATTTGGTGACATTGAAAATATGGTTTTAATTTCCTTGAGGTGCTTATTAAAGCAAGCGGTAATTATTCTATGTGTGGGTATCGGGTCTCAGCCCCACCTCAGGTTCTACTTACATAGTAGACAGGAAATACCTTGCTCTTCTCAAACTAGGACCATACTTACCACGATTTCCGAGAGTGCTAAGTATAAGTAGAGTTGCTCGTTCGCTTTCGGAGTGTGAAGCAGTGGTGGGCTCGATAGGTACCGTTTTAGTTCTTCCAAGGCTTGTTGGCATTCCGGGGCCCATGCAAAATTGCTCATCTTCTTAAGCAGTGAGAAGAACCAGTGACTTTTATCTGAGGACCTCAAAACAAATCGGCCTAGGGCGGCTATACGGCATGTTAACCTTTGTACGACCTTAGCATTATCCACGACCGTGATATCTTTGATGGCCTTGATTTTATCGGGGTTAATCTCGATGCCACCATTTGATACCATGAAGCCGAGGAACTTCCCCGAGCCACCCCCATTGCGCACTTCTCTGGGTTGAGCTTCATGTTGTACTTTCTTAGTATGTCGAAGGTCTCCTACAGATGTTTCAAATTGTCCTATGCGCGCAGGGACTTAACTAGCATGTCATCAATATAAAATTCCATTGATTTCCCTATTTGTTCTTTTAACATTTGATTTACTAGGAATTGGTATGTCACACCAGCATTTTTTATTCCGAACTGTGTTACGTTATAATAATAGGTTCCGTATTTAGTGATAAACGAAATCTTTTACTAATCCTCCGGGTTTATTTGTATTTGATTATACGCGGAGTAGGCATTGAGAAAACTGAGAATCTTATGGCCGGCAGTGGCATCAAACATACGATCGATATTAGGCAAAGGAAAAGAATCCTTAGGGCATGCTTTTTGTAGGTCCTTATAGTCTACACACATTCTAAGTTTATTGCCCTTTTTAGGGACTACGACTACATTTGTTAACCACTAGGGATATTTTACTTCCCGAATGGACCCTGTTTTGAGAAGTTTGGTTACCTCGTCCTTGATGAATGACTATTTAACCTCGGACTGGGGCCTTCTCTTTTGCTTTATTGGATGGAACTCCAGGTCCATTCTCAATCGATGGGTAGTGATCTCCAGTGGGATCCCTATCATATCAAGGTGGGGCCAAGAAAAGCAATCTATATTATCTATAAGGAATTTGATGAGTTTTTCCCTAAGCTCGAGGGTTAACCCCGTGCCTAGGTATAACTTTCACTCGGGAAGATACTCGATCAGTATGACTTGCTCTAGCTCTTTGACTGTTGATTTTGTGGCATCGGAGTCATTGGGAATTATGAAGGATCGGGGGATCCAATGTTCGTCATCCTCGTCTGCCCCCTGTTCCTCCGGTTGGGTCGAGGTTGGTACCTGTGGTTGCTATTGGCCTCTTGCTTTTCTTTTGACTCTGATCCCTTTATTGATGAAAGTGCTGATACCGGTATTACTTCATCGACCGCGAACATATATTTGGCAGCATGTTGTTCCTCATATACCCTTTTTACTCCATCTGGCATTGGGAATTTCAAAATTTGGTGAAGGGTTGAGGGGAACGCCCTCATGTTATGAATCCAGGGTCTTCCGATCAGGGCGTTGTATCTAATATTTCCCTCGATCACATGGAACTTTGTTTCTTGAATGGTCCCGGCTACATTTACTGACAAGATGATTTCACCTTTAGTATTTTCACTTGCCAATATGAAACCATTGAGGACTCGAGCTGCGGGCACAATCTGATCCTGTAAGCCGAGTTGCTCAATGACCCTTGATCGAATAATGTTGCACGATCTTCCTGGATAAGTTAAAACACATTTAACCTGAATTTTATTCATTAGAATAGAGATTACCAGTGCGTCATTGTGGAGTTATGAGATCCCTTTTTCTTCCTCGTTATTGAAAGACAAGGTCCCTTCTGGAACATAGCCTTAAGTTCTCTTTTCTCTGGTGATCGACACCTTGGTGCATTTGAACACGGGTTCCTGCGTAATATCGACCCCACCAACGATCATGTGAATCATGTGTTGTGGTTCTTCTTGTTCGTTCTTCCTGTTTGCATCCCTGTTTCTAAAGTGATTTTTAGCTCGGTTGCTCAAGAATTCTCGAATGTGACCCTCGTTGAATAGACGGGCTACCTCCTCCCTTAGCTGTCTGGAGTCTTCGGTTCTATGACCATGAGTACCATGGTATTTTCATATTTTATTAGGGTTCATTTTCACCGGATTGGTCTGTAGGGGTCTAGTTCATCTAGTATCCTTGATTCGCCCAATGGTTGATACAATACTTGAGGAGTCGATGCTGGAGTTATACTTTGATAGTCGTGGTTCTTCTGTGGGTTTGAAATGTTAATCGAAGCCACTCTTACTTATGAGCCCTGAGGAGCTCTGTCCTTGATCATTCCTTCAATCGTTTTGAACGGGGTTATGCCCTGGACTGCTAGTTCTACGATCTTCGACGTATGGTTCATATCGATCTCTGTTCGATCAGGGTTATCTATCGATGTCCCTTTGAATTCTGCCCACAGTACTGTTTGGATAAACGGAACCGGAAGGGGTCCCCAACTGACCGTCCTCGACCCTTATCTTTGAATGGTACCGATTATGCACATCGGCCTAGGTCACCGCTGGATATTATATTAAATTCTACTTTAGCTGATGTGATGCTACCGAACTTCGTTAATTCAAACCTTGAGTAAAGGGTTGGATAGCCCAATCATCTGTGACCGGGGATAGGTCCATGCGTTCTATCTGGAACCGAGATACGAATTCCCTTAACATTTAGTTGTCCTTTTGTTTCACTTTGAAGAGGTTTGGCTTCCTAGTCGCGACCTTTATTGCTCCGACGTGCACTTTGACAAAAGAATCTGCAAGCAGGGCGAATGAATCGATGGAATTGGGCCGCAAATTTTGGTACCATATCACCTCACCCTTCAATAAAGTTTCTTCGAACTTCTTTAGCATAACAGACTCAGTCTCTAAATCATTTCCCTTTATCGTGCATTTATAAGAAAGGACATGCTCATTAGGGTTGGTGTCCCATTATACTTGGGAATTTCTGGCATGCAAAATTTTTTCGAGATGGGCTTAGGAGCCGCACTTAGGGGAAAGGCTTCTGTACGAATTTATTCGAATCCAAACCCTTCAGAATCGGCGGTTCCCCTTGTAATTGGTCAACTCAGGAGCTGTATGTTTCTACTTTTTTATCATTAGCCTCGATCTTATTTTATCCTTATTCAATTCTCTTTGTGAGCTCCTCGAGCATTTTCATGATGGTGGGATCAGTCCTCGATATGTTGACGTTTGATCTCTCTAGTACCTATTCGGCCCTATGAACAACTTCGAGTGAGGGCTCGGGTTCAGTTCTACCTAGAGCCCGGTTCTGGTTTTGAAGTTGCGCTATGGCAACTTGTTGAGCTTGCAACATTTCAAATATCAATCGAAGATTAACTCTGTTTTCTTCGCCGCCCTGTGCATCTTGATCGGTTGGTCTAGCTTCTCTGGAGACGCTATTTTTGGGGTCGACGCCCAAATTGACATTTAAGGAGACGTGGGAGCTGACATCGATGGGGTCTGCAGTTGGTACTCCCTTGACACCGACCTAAGGTACTTCGACCACTGGGGCAGCTACATTGTCATTTTTCCCGTGGAAATCGAGGTGGTTGTCTGCGTGTGTGGGTACTGCTTATGAGTTTGACATGTTGATCCTGAAATCAATAACACTTACGAGAATAAGCGTAAATCAGTGTGTGTAATTGGAATCAGTATTAAGAAATCACTATTATCCTTAGCCCCATGGTAAGCGCCAAACTGTTTACCCTTAAAATTGGATAACAATTAAACTTATAATGTGCTTTTATGGACACATTATTTCACCTAATACCAGTTGATAAATATGATGATTGATAACAGAAATTGATAAAGTAAATCAAACCAGTGTTGAAATGCAATTCAGCCCTCGATCTAGTGCGCCCTCGAACTGACTGATACTACAGTAATGAAGTATATAAAAAGAATTTATGAACAATAGAGTATAAGCTAAAGAGAGTGTTACATTGCTTTGATATGCGAGAATAATGTGTGTTACAAATGATTAGAACTCCCCTTTATATAGTAGATGAATTCTACTTATGGTACAATTCTAGTTACATAAGGGAATCCCATGATTAGCTAAATAACTATTCCTGATTTGATCTGTTCCGAGATTTCCACCATGATCATTAACCAGTCACAGATATCTCACCTTCTGTTATTACGCTATCTTTGGTTTTGCTCTATGTCTACCTTGTTTTGTCTCGATTCTTACTGGTCACGGTCTCGAAAGGTACCTCGAATCTCGAACTCGGTACCTTGTCCTTGTGCCTCGGTCCGATATACTACAGGGCCGATCTACGATACATCTTCCTGGTCTCGGTCAATTAGTAAAATTAGGCAGGCTTGGTTTTAACCATATACAAAAGTACTACTTCAGTTACGTCCTACTTGCTAGTGGATTCCTAAAAATAAAGTAAAATTATTAAACCAAGTGAAATACCACAAGTGGAGTCTGAGAAAGGTAGTGTATGCGCATACCTTACCCTTACCTTATGAGGGTAAAGATGTTATTTCTGTTAGATTCTCGGCTCAAGAACAGAAAAGGGAGCAATAAACAAACAATAACAACAACAATGTAATAGGACAAAGAAATCAAATGCCCAAGTAAGAACAAAGATCTAGGAATAGGGAAATAAAATAATAGTGTCAATACTAGCTACCGGTAAGAATGAGACACTCTGTACCAACACCAGACCTAGGAATAGTAAGCTAAGCTGAAGTAGCGTCATGTCCTACCTAATCACCTCTCGCCAATACTGTTTAGGCCTCCCTCTACCCCTCCTCTGACCCGCTAGGGTCAACCTCTCACACCTTCTAACCGGGGCATTGGTGTCTCGTTTTCTCACTTTCTCAAACCATCCCAACCTCGATTCCCGCATCTTGACTTCTACAGGAGCCACACACACCTTGTCTCTAATAACTTCGTTCATGATCTTATCTCTCCTGATATATCCACGCATATATCTCAACATCCTTATTTACATTACTTTCATATTTTTTACATGAGACTTTTTGACTGGCCAACACTCGGCTCTACACAATACGATATGTAAATTTCTCGACAATCTCCCCATTACCTTGTATTACATACCCAAGATATTTAAAATTATCTCTTTTAGGTGATTGTGTATCAAGCTTCACTTCCACTTCAGCTTCATGCATCTCATCACTAAACTTGCACTCCAAATATTCTATTTTCATGTTAACTGGAAACCTTTTATGAGGGTAGAATTAAATTTTGAAGGTTCTCTGTAATATGTACTTCTAATAGATAGTGTAATCTTTTTGCACTTTTCGAAAGGCCAACCCCATAAGAGGCCCCTTAAAGTTGGTTCCACTTTTTATTTTGACACTTTTATTCGAATCATTTCTATTTTGAAACTTCAACTCATTTCCTCATGTTTCAATTAAACACAAAATGCTGAACAGTCAAAAATATAAAAAGATTATAATTCACATGCGGCTGATGTGGAAAACAACAAATGAAACGATTACATGGGCATTTGTCTCTAAATAATTCTAAAATAAATTTTGAGAAAAAAAACTACATTTTCAATCACCCCCGCCTCCATCATCTTCTGCACTCGCCCAATCATCTGGTTCTATCATATTCCCACAACCACCAGAACTTTCACTATTGAAATATTCACGGGCTTCAATAAGAAATCTTTTATCACTACCTTCAAGTTGTCATTTCACTTAGATAATTTCTCATATTCTCAAATTTATTTTTGCATTCTAATTGGACCATCATTTTTTATTTAGTTGACTCGCCGCAATATAGGGAGAACTAATCTTTTGCATATTTGCATCAAGAAACCAAAGATGATAACCAATTTTAGTCTGAAAGAGAAACCAATTTGACATTATGGGATCTTGTGACATAGTTTTGTGCTCTAATATTCCTGGATATAATAAATAAGGTTACGCAGACTTGCTTATTTTTTATGTAATGATGGAGAACAACTTTACAAGGACTTTGTACATAGTTTCACCATTTAGTTATCATATTAAGGGATATGGAAGAGGGGAGGGTGTAACGACCCGACCGGTCATTTTACTTTCTAGAACCTCATACAATAAGACTTCCCGTTCTTTCTTTTACTTATTTATGACTTTCGGGGATGGTTGGTCGGAGATTTGGATAGGTTGGAGTGAAATCGGAACACTTGGTTCCTTAAGGTTGGCCAAAAGGCCCAAGTTTGACCCCGGTCAACATTTTTGGTAAACGATCTCGGAATTGGGATTTGACGGTTCTAATAGGTTCGTATGATGATTTTGGACTTGGGCGTCTGCTCGGAGCGGGTTTTGGATTACCCGCAAGCGTTTCGGTGCCTAATAGTGAAGTTGGTTCTTAAAAGTTTTAAAAGTTTTTTAGATTTGTGTTGGAACACCTTTTGGTGATATCGAAGTCCAAATGGAAATTACAAGACCGGGAATAGCTCCGTAATGTCATTTAATACTTGCAAGAAAATTTTGGTGTCATTCCGAGTAATTTAAGTAAATTCGGTGAATTGGAAGTGAAATGAGGAACTTGAAGTTCTTAAGCTTGATTCATTGGTTTTGGGTGGCGATTCTTAGTTTTAATGTTGTTTCGGGCATTCCGAGAGTTCGAGTGAGTCCGCCTTATTATTTCAAACTTGTTGGTATGTTTGTACAGGGCATCGGGGGGGGGGGGGGGGGGGCGGGATCCCATTTGGGCGTTGGGGGG